>QRFJ01001335.1:0-157000 GCA_006176705.1 Cocos nucifera | reverse complement strand
ACCCCCTCCTTTCCAAATTCCAGTAAGAAAATAAGCCCCTATCTGCTCTCCAATAAGTGCATGACACATGGGTAGATGTCCAAGGGTCAAAGGTTAATATTTGACCAAAGTCAAAGGACAAGAATTAGCAGATGATGGAAAATGGCAGGTGTTGTCTCAAATTTATCTCATAAATTAAGACAACCATTTTTTGACATGGACAAGCTCCAGTCAGACTAAATAAAGGTACTTGGGGGAGCGCAAACTCATTTGGCTCAGTCGAGATAACTTTTAATGATAGTAAAAGGAGAATGTTAGGTTCAATCGTGTGCTAGCATGATTTCCTCAAACCTAATTGAATCTAACTCAAATCAATTAAACTGGGTTAGTCCAATTGATGATATTCAGATCCAAACCCTTATTTGTGTGATTCGATTAGGTTCAGTTTTGTATGGTAATGGGATATGTCATGATCTCCATCATCGACATCATCGAAACTCCTTTCGTTGGATCAGAACTCTTCTGATTCAAACAACTAGAATGATTGATCATCTAAATCATTCTGATTACTTCCAAAATCCATCAGTGACACCTAGCAGTATATGGTGGCAATCCATCAGAATTGAAAACAAACCACTCGGTGTAGTTACTTGTGTGATTAAGTTCTTCTATCGGAGTCCCGATTAGATTAGGGTTAAGGTGAACTCATCAAATCCTAATTTCTATCATATGATTTAATCATTCGATTTAAGTCCGATGTGAAAATCTTAATAGAAACTCTTTCTATTATTTCACTCTGTCATGGCCATGGGCTTATGGACTTGATTCTCATGATCATCATAGGGCTGCTCCTCATCCACCGAGGTAGATAGATTTTCTCTTGGTGCAATCCAATTCCTACAATGAACATGCTATAGCCAACATACACCTCAGGATTCCAAATGGCTAGGAGACCGAGTCATGGTATAGTCAAACTATAACACCCTCAAGGTGAACTGCCGATGCACCTCAGGTCAAAGAACCAGACACACCACTGCAGCTTCGAGTCAGTCATCGACGAGAAGGTAGACTTCCTTATGACTACTCGAGGTGGTCACGCTCAGTGCCCTCATTCTCTAATGAGTACCTATACTCTCACTCTAATGTCTCTACACCGTAGACTCAAGACTCATCTACTATAAAGAAGCGATTGTACACTAACCTTTTCGAATCAATCACCATCCTTATGATGATCCTACGGTCAAGGAGCATTTTATGAGTTAATAAATAAAAATTCATGTCTTAAATTTTCAACTCTTGAAAATATGAATTATCATTACCATTAACTCAAGGGATGTATCACAGACACTAAATACACATTTATGTGATAGAAAATAATCCTATTTTATTTTTTTATAGTCAAAATTATAATTTTGTTCCTAGAAGTGTATTACAAGTGTCAGCCAATTCTGGCTTTTAGGGCCACACATATCTAACAAACTCCTACTTGACCTAAAGGCCTAATTGGCTACAAATCTATAGTCCCATCTTCTCAAGGTGGGCTTCGATCTTCTGCTGGCCCAATGGCTTTGTAAGTGGGTCCACCGTATTATCTGCGGAGTCGACTCTCTTGACCTCGACGTAACCCTTCTCGGATAATCGTGGATGAGGTGGTATCGCTTTTCGATGTGCTTGGATTTTTGGTGAGACCTCGACTCCTTAGCAAGGGACTATGGTGCCATTATTGTCGTAGTACAGAGGAATAGCATCTGATGGCATCAATCCAATTTTTATGGCAAACTTTTTGTACCAGAATGCCTTCTTTGCAGCTTTTGATGCAGTGATGTATTCTGCTTCTATAGTGGAATCTGCTATCATGATCTGCTTGAAACTTTTCCAACTGACAGCTCCACCATTGCACACAAACAGACTCCCAGATGTCGATTTTCGATCATCTACATCAGACATAAAATTTGAGTCTGTATACCCTGGACTTGGAGTTCTCCATTACCAAAGACCAACAACATATCCTTAGTTCTTCTCAAGTACTTAAGGATACATTTCATAGAAGTCCAGTGTTCTTCACCTGGATTCGACTGATATCTGCTTGTGACACTCACAGCATGGGCTATATCAGGTCGTGTACATAACATGGCATACATGAGGCTCCCTATTGCTGAAGCATAAGGGATCTTGCTCATGCGTTCTATTTCCTCAGGTGTGCTAGGGCACATCCTTCTTGGAAAGATGAATGCCATGTCTGAAGGGTACCAAACCCCTCTTAGAGTTTTCATGCTAAACCTCTTTAGCACTTCCTCTATGTACATCTTCTGTGAAAGTCCTAGCATCCTATTCGGTCTATCTCTATAGACCCTAGTTTCTAGAATAAAGGATGCTTCTCTAAGGTCTTTCATGAAGAATTCTTTAGATAACCATATTTTAACTATGGTCAACATGAAAATATCATTCCCAATAAGGAGGATGTCATCCACGTATAATACGAGGAAGACAACAGTGCTCCCACTGACCTTTTTGAAGATACATGGCTTCTCTTCATTCTTGATGAAACCAAATAATTTTATTACATCATTAAAGTGAGTGTTCCAGCTCTGAGATGCTTGCTTAAGTCCATATATGGACCCTTGCAGCTTGCATACCTTGTGATCATCATCACTGGATGTGAAATCTAGCGGCTATTCCATATAGATATCTTCCTCAAGATATCCATTTAAGAATATCATTTTTACGTCCATTTGCCATATTTCATAATCGAAATAGGCTGCAACAGTAAGCAATGTGCAAATAAATTTTAGCATAGCTACTGGCGAAAAGGTATCCTGATAGTCAATGCCTTCATGTTGACTATAACCTTTTGCCACTAATCTAGCTTTGAATGTCTCCACATTCTCATCTGCACTAATCTTTCTCTTGTAGATCCATTTACATCCAATAGGTATTATACCTTTTGGTGGGTCTACCAAGGTCCAGACTTGGTTTGAGTGTATTGAGTCAATTTCTGACTTCCTTGTCTCTAACCATTTCTTAGAGTCGATATCTGATATCACCTCGTTATAGATTTTGGGATCATCATCATAAACCCTATTACCTATGACGAACATTTCTTCTACTTTCTCTGAAATAGTACCTAAGTATCTCTCAGAGGGACGAAAAACTCTTTTCGATCTACGAGGTGGAGGAGGTAGTGATTTGATTGGCTTAACCTGATTTGGTTCCATTTGATCCTTAGCTCGTTGCTCTTTTGAGACTTTCTCCTCGAGCTTGATCTGCTTTCCAATGCTGCTATCTTGAATAAACTATTTTTCAAGAAAGATGGCATGTCGACTCACAATCACATTGTGATCTTCTGGAATGTAGAAATAATATCCTAATGACTCTTTAGGATATCCTATAAATCAAGCTCTAAAGGATCTAAAGTCTAACTTATCCGCTTGTTGTCTTTTGACATGAGCCAGACAACCCCAAATTCTGAGATGACTCAGACTTGATTTCTTACCATGCCATATCTCATACGGTGTGGTAGGAATGATTTTAGAAGAAACCCTATTCAGTAAGTATATTGCAGTTAACAAACAGTATTCCCAAAAAAAATCAAGAAGGTCTGTGAAGCTCATCATGGATTGGACCATATCTAATAGGGTCTGGTTCCTCCATTCTGAAACTCCGTTGAGTTGAGATGTTCCAGGTGGAGTCCATTGAGAGACTATGCCATTTTTCTTGAGATAGTTCAAGAATTTTCCGACTAAGGTATTCACCTCCTCGATCTGATCGAAGAACCTTAATGGGTTTTTCTGTTTGCTTTTCTACTTTCATGTCTGAATTCTTTGAACTTTTCAAAAAAGCTTCAGACTTGTGTCTCATAAGATACACATACCCATACCTAGATAAATCATCGGTAAAGGATTATGAAGTAGACAAAGTTGCCTCTAGCTGGCACATCAAATGGGCTGCACACATCAGTATGTACTAGGGCAAGAAGATCCATGGCTCTTTTTCCATGTCCTACAAAAGGGAGCTTAGTCATTTTGCCATGAAGATAAAATTCATAAATTGGATATAACTCGAAAGTCAATGGACTCAATAGCCTGATTTTTCTCCAATTTGTTAATCCTATCTTCTACTATATGACCTAGTCTTAGGTGCCATAGATACCTATCATTTGGACTATCCTAGGTTATTTCATGGTATTCATATTTTGCTCAATATTAAAAATAGATACATCAACATGTAACTGATAAAGACCATTAATAAGAAAACCACTTGCAATTTTATTTCTTTCATAAAGAATGTTACAATGGTCCTTAAGAAAACTAATTACATAGCCTTCTAATGCTAAGGCAAGAAACAGAAATCAAATTCCTGCTTGCTGCAGGCACATAATAACAGTCTTTTAACACTAAGTCTAAACTAGATGGTAGTCGAAGAGGGTATATTTCCACGACCATGGCAGCAACTCTTGCTCCATTTTCGATGCGTAGGATCATCTCATGATCCCTCAGCCTCCTGCTATCCTTAAGACCCTACATAGAAGTGCACAAGTGAGCACTAGAACCAGAGTCAAGCATCCAACTCGATGTAGAAGAAACCATAAGGTTAGACTCAATAACGAGCATTCCTTCAGAAGGACCTGCCTCCTTATTCTTCAGGGTGGCCAGGTAAGTAGGACAGTTTTGCTTTCAGTGGCCATTATTCTTGCAATAAAAATACTTTCCTTTATCAGCAGCCTTCTTCAGCTCTATCTTTTTCTTCTTTCCTCCATCCACCTTCTGCTTTTTCATGCAGACTTCTTCTTCTTTTCAAAAGACTTTCTCTTGAAAGTAGTCCATTCCATAGCAAGTACTGAGCCTTTAGAACCTTTCATGGAAAGCTCAGTGGTAACCAGCATGTTCATAAGTTCGGCCAAGGAATTTTGAAGTTTATGCATATGGTGGTTCGTGATGAACTGCCCATACGCATCAGTCAAAGATTGCAGAATTATGTCATTCTGCAGATCCAAGTCCAACCTCACTCTAAGCTTCTCAAACTCTTCCAAATCCTTGATCATCATTAGATAATGATCTTGGACTGACTGCCTATCACGCATCTTAGCCTTAAAAAAATGGTTAGTGACTTGATACTTGGTTGCACGACTCTGTTCACCAAACATCTCCTGTAGGTGAGCCAACATTTGACGAGCAGTCTTGATATCTTCATATTGGTGCTAAAGTTCATCAGACGTCGAGCTCAATATATAGTATCTGACCTTGTTATCTTCGTCTGTCCACTTATTCAGAGATGCTCTCTATTCAGCGGATGGATGGGTTGGTAAGGTAGGAGGGTCTTGGTCCAATACATGAGTTAACTTCTCAAAATCCAAAATAATTTTGAAGTTTTGAAGCCAATTCTTGTAATTTGATCCGGTTAGTCTATGGGAGTCCAGGATTCGTGCTAATGGGTTGGATGCAGACATTTTTCTATAGAGAGTCAAAGTTTCTAGTTAGATATTGTAATTAAGACTTAACTAATTTATTTAGAGATTTTATTATTAAATAAATTAGCTCCCACTATTTTCTTGGATCCCTACACTTCCTCTATAGAGATGCAAAAATCTCCATGATTAATGATTTCTAGTGGGTGGTATGGTCTCACCAACTGACTCATCACCTCACCTAATAGTTATTGGTGATGGGTTAGCCAATGAGTGAACAACTCTTGTTCAATGATTCTTTAATCATGGTGCACCCAAACTTGGTCTCTAATTCATGAATCACATCATGCCCAAAATATTGATCCACTCCTTAGTTATGTCAGACCCACCATTTGCATAGATTGGATTTCTAATTGAGTCTCTCACTGTATCTAGAATGTTGAGCCCAATCTATCCTCCAGTCCGTAGCATCTAATAATGCCTAATAGACATGGTTGCATCTTTTTGGTGTAACTGAACCACTGTAACCAATCGAGAATAATCAACTCCGAAAAGGGCCCACAAATCAATAATGGTGGAAGACCTTAGACTTTATCTTTTCTTAGAAAGATTTGATTTAGGTCTCATTAAACTAGACTTGACATAGTCATAACCATTATGACTAACCTGGTGGCTTGGATTAGCTCGAATTATTGACCACCTCAGATTAGAACTGAGCCAACAAACATGGTCAGGTAAGTGAGATCGGTGGAAGGGATATGCCATTAACTCGATAAGAATGCATTCGAGTCGAGTAGCTCCCAATTAAAAATCAGTCGATCGTATGTGCCAAGACTTACCTTAGACACCAAATTGTTGAGCCAGAACCAATTGGGTTAGCCTACAATCCAGACTCTAACCACTGAGCCTAATTAGGTCTTAGCTTGATTGATCACTCATGTGACTCGATCTTGACCCAGACTTAATCCTATTAGGCTGGTCAATTTAAGCACTGTTGATCCCATCTAACCAACTCTTGATTCGATTTGATCAACCGCTTAGACCTAATTGAGCTACCCAAGCCCAAACCCAATATTATGAATATATCTTAGATCTAAAATTCTCAATTTTAGACCTAATTAATATATTATAATCTTAATTCTTAATTAAGTTTAGGATTCACAAACAAAATATGTAAATAAAATCCTAGGATTTCAGGATCTAGGGTTTTGCAGAAAGTAAGTTCTTGATTTTTGATTAAGGACAAACGTGCAGCACTCCTACACATCATAAAAACACCCCATCAAATGAGAGGAGAGGGTATTTAAATCCTACCTTATTCTTATGACCGGACAACCAAGGGGAATGCCTTAATCAGAAATATAAATCTACATCTATATCATATATCTCATATATAAAATTTGATCTAACTTAATACATATTTTGTATACATCTCATGTACCATGCATGCATATTTTTTAGATCTAAATTATCTCATAATTATCTAAAAAATTAGATTTAAATTGATCACATCAAAATAAATTCTAATCTAGATAACTATATAGAACTATTCTACAACTAGTCTAGACATGCAATTATCATATCTCATATGATCTAAAACTTAAATAATTTTATTTTCTACTTTTTAGATCTTATTATAATATTTATAATCATTAAAAAATAAAAAATAAATAGATCTAAAATTATAATTTAATGAAAATAAATCATGATCATGCAAGACTACATATAAAACTATTCTATTTTACAACTAGTCATGCATATTATAGAACTTAGATCTATATTATTTAATTTTAATTTTTTTGATTTTAGATCTAATCACATCTCATGTGATATCTAAAATCATCTAATTTTTAGATAAAATAAATTAAAAATAAGATCTAAATAATTTTTATTGAACCTGGCTCTGATACCAGTTGAAGGGAAAATCCTGATTTTCTGGATCAGATTCGTTCAGATCTGATTGGATCAAGAGAGATATTTCAAAAATTTTTCTCAAATATCTATATTAGATCCGAGATATTTTAGATCAAATTTTATAGATCTAATGAATAAAAATAAAATAAATTAAATCTAATTTAATTTTTATACCTTGATGTGGGTAATTAGATTACTTGTTGATGATCCTGTTGATTGCCTGAGGTTCTAGATCTAGCCATGCAAGCACCTGGCCTCTATCAGTATCCACTCAAATTAGATCTAGAGATCTTCTTCTTCTTCATCACTTCTCCAAAAATTAGATCTGGATCTGATTTGGAGAATCTTCAAAATTCCTTCTAAAGATTAGCAGTCGTCTCTGCAGCAGTGCTGCCTTCTTCCTTTCTCGTCAATCTTTTTTTGCCTGGATCGCACCAAACTAGAGCCCAACTTTCCTTGGGCATGGAGAGGAGAGAGAGGATTAGAAGATGGCATGGAGGAGGGAGAGGATCAAAAATGGTAGGTGTTATCTTAAATTTATCTCATAAATTAAGATAACTCTTTTCTAACCTAGACAAGCTCCAGTCAGACCAAGTAAAGGTACCTGGATGAGCACAAACTCGTTTGACTCAGTCAAGATAACTTTTAATGATAGTAAAAGGATAATGTTAGGTTCAATCATGTGCTAGCATGATTTTCTCGAACCTAATTGACTCTAATTCAAATCAATTAAACTGGATTAGTTCAATTGATGATATCCAGATCTAAACCCTTATTTGTGTAATCCAATTAGGTTCAATTCTGTATGGTAATGGGATATATCATGATCTCCATCATCGACATCATCGAAACTCCTTTCGATGGATCAGAACTCTTCTGATTCAGATAATTAGAATAATTGATCATCTAAATTATTCTGATTGCTCCTAAAATCCATCAGTGACATCTAGCAGTATATGGTGGCAACCCATTAGAATTAAAAATGAACCTCTCGGTGCAGTTAGTTATGTGATTAAGTTCTTCTATCTGGTGCTCCGATTAGATTAAGGTTAAGGTAAACTCGTTAAACCCTAATTTCTATCATATGATTTAATCATTTGATTCAACTCCGATGTGAAAACATTAATAGAAACTCTTTCTATTATTTCACTCTGCCATGGCCATGGGCTTATGAACTTGATTCTCATGATCATCATAGGGCTGCTCCTCATCCACCGAGGTAGATAGATTTCCTCTTGGTGCAATCAAATTCCTACAATGAACATGCTATAGCCAACATACACCTCAAGATTCCAAATAGCTAGGAGATCGAGTCATGGTATAGTCAAACTATAACACCCTCAAGGTGAACTACCGATGCACCTCAGATCAAAGAATCAGACATACCACTATAGCTTCGAGTCAGTCATCGACGAGAAGGTAGACTTTCTTATGACTACTCGAGGTGGTCATGCTCAGTGCCCTCATTCTCTAACGAGTATCTGTACTCTCGCTCCGATATTTCTACACCATAGACTCAAAACTCATCTATTATAAAGAAGCGATTGTACACTAACCTTCTAGATCAATCACCATCCTCATAACGATCCTACGGTCAGGAGCATTTTATGAGTTAATAAATAAAAATTTATATCTTAAATTTTCAACTCTTGAAAATATGAATTATCACTACCATTAACTTAAGGGATGTATCACAGACACTAAATACATATTTATGATAGAAAATAATCCATTTTATTATTTATAGTCAAAATTATAATTTTGCCCCTAGAAGTGTATTACAAGTGTCAGTCAATTTTGGCTTCTAGGGCATGCATATCTAACAATAGGTCCTTCTGGATGTATGCCCATTATTGAATCTAATCTTACAATTTCTTCTACATCTAGTTGGATGCTTGACTTTGGTTCTAGTGCTCAGTTGTGCACTTTCATGCAGGATCTTGAGGATAGTAGGAGGCTGAGGGATGGTGAGATGATCCTATGCATCAAAAATAGAGTAAGGGTTGCTGCTGTGGCCGTGGGAATCTATACTCTTCGACTACCATCTGTCTTAGATTTAGTACTTAAGAATTATTATTATATGCCTGCAGGAAGTAGGAATTTGATTTCTATTTCATGTTTAACACAAGAAGGCTATATAATTAGTTTTCTTAAGGACCATTATAATATTCTTTATGAAAGAAATAAAATTGCAAGTGATTTTCTTATTAACAGTCTCTACCAGTTACATATTGATGTATCTATCTTTAATATCGTGCAAAATATGAATTCCATAAGATCAAAACGACCCAAGGATAGTCCAAATGATAGGTATCTATGGCACCTGAGGCTAGATCATATAGCAAAAGATAGGATTAATAAATTGAAGAAAATCGGGCCATTAAGTTCATTGACTTTTGAATCATATCCAATTTATGAATCATGTCTTCATGGCAAAATGACTAAGCTCCCTTTTATAGGACATGGAGAAAGGACCATGGATCTACTTGCCATAGTACATACTGATGTGTGCGACCCATTTGATATACCGAGTAGAGGCAACTTTGTCTACTTTATAATCTTTACCAATGATTTATCTCGGTATGGGTATGTGTATCTTATGAGACATAAGTCTGAAGCCATTGAAAAGTTTAAAAAATTCAGACATGAAGTGAAAAAGCAAACTACAAAACCAATTAAGGTTCTTCGATCAGATCGCAGAGTTGAATACCTTAATCGAGAATTTCTGGACTATCTCAAGTAATATAGCATAGTCTCTCAGTGGACTTCACCTGGAATACCTCAACTCAATAGGGTTTTAGAATCGAGGAACTGGATCCTATTAGATATGGTCCGATCCATGATGAGCTTCACTAACCTTCCTAATTTTTTTTTAGGACATAGTCTATTAACTGCTATATATTTACTAAATAGGGTTTCCTCTCAAATCGTTCCTACCACACCGTATGAGATATGGCATGGTAAGAAACTAAGTCTGGATCATCTCAGAATTTGGGATTGTCCGGCTCATGTCAAAAGACAACAAGAGGACAAGTTAGACTATAGATCCTTTAGAGCTCGATTCATAGGATATTCTAAAGAGTCATTAAGATATTATTTCTACCATCTTTCTTGAAAAATAGTTTATTCAAGATGGTGGCATTGGAAAGTAGATCAAGCTCGAGGAGAGAATGTCACAAGAGCAACGAGCTAAGGATCCTATGGAACCAAATCAAGTTGAGTCAATACAATCACTAGCTTCTCCACCTCGTTGATCGAAAAGGATTTTTCATCCTCCTGAGAGGTACTTAGGTACTATTTCAAAGAAAGTAAAGAAAATGTTCCTCGTAGGTAATAGGGTTCATGATGATGATCCCAAAATCTATGATGAGGCAATATTAGATATCGACTTTGAGAAATAGTTAGAGGCAATGAAGTCAGAAATTGACTCGATGCACTCAAATGAAGTCTGGACCTTTATAGATCCACCTGAAGATATAGTATCTATTGGGTGTAAATGAATCTACAAGAGAAAGATTGGTGTAGATGAAAATGTGGAGACATTTAAAGCTAGATTAGTGGCAAAAGAGTATAGTCAACGTGAAGGCATTGACTATCAGAATACCTTTTCGTCAGTAGTCATGCTGAAATCCATCCGCATGTTACTTGCTATTGCAGCCTATTTTGATTATGAAATATGATAAATGGATGTGAAAATGGCATTCTTAAATGGATACCTTAAGAAAGATATTTATATGGAACAACTGCTAGGTTTCACATCCTATGATGTTGATCATAAAGTATGCAAGCGGCAAAGGTCCATATATGGACTTAAGCAAGCATCTCGGAGCTAGAATACTCATTTTAATGATTAGATCAAATTGTTTGATTTCATCAAAAATAAGGAGGAACCATGTATTTTCAAAAAGGTCAGTGAGAGCGCTATTGTCTTTCTTGTATTGTACGTGGATGATATCCTCCTTATTGAAAATGCTATTTCTATGTTGACCACAATTAAAATATGGTTATCTAAAAAATTCTCCATGAAAGACCCAGGAGAAGCATCCTTCATTCTAGGAATTAAGATCTATAGAGATAGACCGAATAGGATGCTAGGTCTTTCATAGAAGATGTACATAAAGGAAGTGCTAAAGAGGTTTAGCATGGAAAACTCTAAGAGGAGATTGATACCCTTCAGACATGGCATTCATCTCTCCAAAAAAATGTGTCCCAACACACCTGAGGAGATTGAATGCATGAGCAAGATCCCTTATGCTTCAGCATTAGGGAGCCTCATGTATGCCATATTATGTACACGACCTGATATAGCCCATGCTGTGAGTGTCACGAGCAGATATCAATTGAATCCAGATGAAGAACACTGTACTTCTATAAAATGTATCCTTAAGTACTTGAGAAGAACTAAGGATATGTTGTTGGTCTTTGATAATGGAGAACTCCAAGTCTAAGGGTATACAGACTTGGATTTTATATCCAATATAGATGGTCGAAAGTCGACATCTGAGAGTCCATTTGTGTGCAATGGTGGTGTTGTTAGTTGGAAGAGTTTCAAGCAGATAGTGATAGCAGATTCCACCATGGAAGTAGAGTACATTACTGCATCAGAAGCTGCAAAGGAGGCATTCTGGTACAAGAAGTTCACCACAGAGATTGGAGTGATGCCATCGGATGCCATTCCTTTGTACTATGATAATAATGGCGCCATAGCCCTTGCTAAGAAGCCAAGATCATACTAGAAATCTAAGCACATCGAGCGGCGATATCACCTCATCTGTAATTATCTCAAGAAAGGTTATGTCGAGATCAAGAGAGTCATCTCCGTAGATAATGCGGCAGATCCACCTACAAAATCATTGGGCCAGCAAAAAATTGAAACCCATCTTGAGAAAATGGGACTTAGATTTATAGCCAATTGGCTTTAGGTCAAGTGGGAGTTTGTTAGATATGTATGTTATAAAAGCCAGATTGGTTGACACTTGTAATACACTTCTAAGAGCAAAATTATAATTTTGACTATAAATAATAAAATTAATTATTTTTTATCATAGTATGTATTTGAAAGTGTCTATGATACATCGCTTGAGTTAATGGTAATGATTTATTCATATTTTCAAGAGTTGAAAATTTAAGACATGAATTTTCATTATTAACTCATAAAATGCTCCCGATCGTAAGATCATCATAAGGATGGTGATTGATCTGGAAGGTTGGTGTACAATCATTTTTTTAGGATAGATGAGTCTTGAGTCTACGGTGTAGAGACATCAGAGCAAGAATATAGATACTCGTTAGAGAGCAAGGCCATTGAGCGTGACCACCTCGAGCAGTCATGAGGAAGTCTACTTTTTCGTCGATGACTGGCTCAAAGCTATAGTGGTGTGTCTAGTTTTTTGACCTAAGGTGCATCGACAGTTTATCCTGAGGGTGTTATAGTTTAACTATACCATAACTTGGTCTCCTAACCGTTGGAAATCCTAAGGTGTATGTTGGCTATAGCATGTTCATTATAAGAATTGGATTGCACTAATAGGGGATCTATCTACCTCGGTAGATGAGGAGCAGCCCTATGATGATCATGAGAATCAAGTCCATAAGCCTATGGCCATGGCAGGGTGAAATAATAGAAAGAGTTTCTATTAGAGTTTTCACATTGGACTTGAATCGAATGATTAATTCATATGACGAAAATTAGGGTTTGACGAGATTATCTTAACCCTAATCCGATTGGGGCTCAAGATAGAGAAACTTAATCACACAGATAACTACACCGAGAAGATCACTTTTAGTTCTGATGGGTTGCCACCATATGCTGCTAGGTGTCACTGGTGGATTTTGGAAGCAATTAGAATGATTTGGATGATCGATCATACTGGTTGTCTGAATTAGAAAAGTTTTGATCCATCGAAAGGTGTTTCGATGATGTCGATGATAGAGATCGTGATATATTCCATTACCATATAGAACTAAACCTAACTGGATCACACAAACAAGGGTTTGGATTTGGATGTCATCAATTGGACTAACCTAGTTCAATTGATTTGAATAAGATTCAATTAGGTTCAAGAAAATCGTGCTAGCACACGATTGAGCCTAATGTTCTCCTTTAACAATCATTAAAGCTTATCTCGACTGAGCCAAATATATTTGGATTCACTCAAAAATCTTTACTTGGTATGACTGAAGCATGTCCAGGTCAAAAAAGGATTATCTTAATTTATGAGATAAATTTAAAATAACACCTGCCATTTTCCATCACCTGCTAAATCTTGTTTTTGGATATTGGTCAAATATTAACCCTGCATACTTAGACATCTGCCCATGTGTCATACACCCATAGGAGAATACCTAAGGACTTGTCCCCCTGCTAAAATGCAGATAGGAAGAGGGTACACGCCTAGGGACGCATGTGTCCCATGAGGATAAAGATGGAGTCCCATATAGATGGGACTCTAGGGTTGCTTCAAGGGATTAAGCTTTATGGTGCCAAGAAGTCTTGTTTGACCTAGTCTTGGCACCACCATAGGAGGGTTTTGAGGGTCTCTCATCTGATTGGATCAGATGATGTCATCCCATCAATCATATTTAAATCTGATTGCACAAAGGACCGTGATTGGTCGAGATGATGTGGCACTGCATGGCGTAGCAGGGTCTATATAAACCCTATCTACGCCTAGAATTTAATGCTTCTGCCTTTAGCCTATGCCACAAAGCCTCTCTTCCTCCTTCTCTATGCCACCCTCTAGTCCTCTCTCTCCTCTCCATGCCCAAGGCCTTTAAGGCATAAATAAGGTGCGTTCCAAGCAAGTAAAAGGCGCCAGGAAGGGAAGAAGACAACACTACTGCAAGACACAATGACTATTCTTCAAAAAGAATTTTGAAGACGTTTAAGATCAGATCTAGATCTAATTTTTGGAGGATTGATTGAGAAGAAGAAGAAGATCCTAGATCCTGCCTGAGTAGATACTGGTAGAGGCCAGGCATTTGCGTGGCTACATTCAGAATCTCAGACAAACATCGAAATCATCATAGGATAATTGAATTACCCAAAATAATGGTATAATTAAATTAGATTTAATTTTATTTTTTATTTTATTTTTATTATCAGGTCAATAAGATCAGATCTGAGGAGTCTTAGATTTGATTAGGATCTCAGAGAAAAAAATTTTAAAATATCCTTTCTGATCCAATCAGATCTAAACGAACTTGATTCGAAAAATAGATTTTTCACTTCAGTGGGAAGGCAAGGGGTGTAGGTGGTGCAAGCAAGGTGGATCCTAGTCTTCTTAGGATTTCATATTTGACTTGGTCAAATATGATTTCTCAAACCAAATCAAATCAGAAGTAACTCAATCCAATTAAATTAGGCTCTAATCTAATTAAGAACTTAATTAAATTAGATTAAATTAAATTTAATTTTGATTTAATTTTTTAATTAAATTAAAAAATTGGATTGATCCAAGTCCTAATTGAATTAGGACTAGTTCTTCCTTACACTTTACTTATCCAATAAATCAATTGAACTTGATCCAATCATGTCCAAACTAAATCTACTTAAATCATGTTTAACTTGACTTAATCCTACCCCTCTGGCTTAATGAAATTAAGTCAATAGCAACCAAATTGCTAATCAATCCTCCAATAATATTTGCACTAGGTTAAACTCAATTGTATTGATTGTTTAACCTTAGAATGATTCTCAATCATTGATCAACCATCCGATCGGATCATGAACTCTAATGTGTGTAATCTCATAGGTTTGAACTTATGCCGATAGCATAGAATAAATTTTTGTATCAGTTGGAGTGACCATCTAGCAATAGTACCTGATGGTCGGATAGGTCGAATGTGTAGAACAATATCCTTAGAATCCATGTGGATATAATTTTTATATAATTCATCCCCTTGACCAAAATGCTTGTAGGATACCTCAGAGTTTAACTGTCAAGTCTGATCAAGTTGTCCACATTATATTTCAAAATACCAAATTCATTTCATGGATTATCCTGATCAAGATTTTGCTATATTAAAATATAGTGATATATTCTTCTCTAACTTTTGGAGTGGTCAATTCCATCTTGATCACACACCAACTTCATAAGTTCTTGGCTGTGTCCAAAAATCTTTTGTTATTGAATTAGAAATTCAGTTAGTCCGATTTCAAAGCACAATGAGTTGCTTGCATGCCACTGAGGTATCTTAGATCTAAGGGATACTTATACCTATATCCCATCAGAGATATTCTCGATAGTAGAATGCTCTGGAGTTGGTCATGTTCCGTGATGATGTATCCCTATATCTCATCTGTATGGCATACCAGTATCTCCACACTCTTTGATTAAGATGACAACCAACCTATATGGCATACAGTGATCTATGCTTGATAGATGCTGTCGTCCTTATTAACCATCTATCATTTGGTCGTGAACAGTTTTATGGACTAATCGATAAATTCTCTCTTTATTGAACCTAAATAGTCCTAAAAATTTTATCACAATAATGGAGTTCATTAGAAGATGAAAATTTATGATGAAAATATCAAAAATATATTTTATTAATTAATAAATTAATTATAATTATAATATAGCTCAACTATCAATAGGCTGATTATTGACTTTGAAACACATTTCCTAACATAAAGCACTCGAATCAAGAAAAGGTTTGGACTGTATTGCAAATAAGGACCCAAGATGTGCCTTACGCTCTAGTCTCCTCATGTAGAGTGCTCAAATCAAAGAAATATTTGGGATACAAACATGAGGCTGAGACGTGCCCTATGCATTTTGGTCTCAGCATGTAGAATGCTTGAACCAAGAAAAGGTTTGGGCTACACTACAAAGACGGGCCCAAGATGTGCCCTGCATGCTTCGATCTCGTCATGTGGAGTGCTCGAATCGAGGGAAGGTTCAGGCATGTTGCAAACACGAGCCCAAGACAAGCCCTACATGGTCTGGTCTTGGCATACAGAGTGCTCGAACCAAGGGTTGTCCATTTATATAGGAGTGAAATTATGCCAAACTACAAGCATTGGTACTTGCATGGGGATCGAGATGTGGGAGATAATTGCAAGGGCTTTGGAGGCTCTACTTGTCCAATATATTTACTGATGTGTAAGAGCTTAATGGTGACGGCTCGAACAGATGATTAGCATATTTGGTGAATTTGATCTGGTTATTGGTGGAAGCTTATGTAAGAATCTTTTAGATTACAATTGTTATAGTCATGATGGATAGGGTTGCTATGGTTATAGTTATGTTTACCCTCTATAGGATTGCTACCCTCTAGAGGCTGAGCAAGGCTATAACTATAGCAAACCCTATAGTCCATCATGACTATGATGGTTGCTATCTGAAAGATTATTACATCGACTTCCATCAATAGCTAGAACAAATCCACCAAATGTGCTAATCATATGCTTGAGCCTATCATCATTATGATCTGACACATCAGTAAATGTATTGGACAAGCAGAGCTTTCTGTCCACGCATATTATCTCCCACGACTTTTTATGTAGGTAGCAACGCTTGTAGTTTGGCAAAAATCCATCCTTATATGAAGGGGCAACTATTGTAGCACTATCAAGCATTTCTCTATTGACACATCTTTTATAAAGATAATGAGCCCATCCTTGCTCTAAGAATGTAGTATTTTCAAAAGCATAATCATAGAAGTAAAGGATATCATTGCAAACAGGCACGATCAAGATGCATGTCCCGTGCAAGTAGACTTGGAGCTTGCTAGATGACTAGGCTGTGCAAGCACACAAATTTTGTTTTTAAGTTGTTATTTTATTTTTTAATAAAATTTATATTTTTAGTTTGCAACTTGAGGAGGCAGCTAGGGGCTTAGAGATAGAGGCTATGATGACTGCCTGTGCAAGATGTGCCTAAATGGAGGTGATGCATTTTGTTCTTATTATTGTCTGGTTAAGCTTGGTTGGTCTGTTACATCATAGATAACCACTTATAACCATCTTACTATACTTTGGTGCGAAAGAACTTACAATGCAGGGTAAGCTTGGATGGTCTGTTATATCGTAGACAACCACGTGTAGCCACCTAATGGCTAGAGAGCCTGGAGTAACTCATGTGGTTATCGATATCATCCGATGCTTGATGTCGAGATCATTGAACGAGTTTTTTAGATGGCCATCTGGAGAATGTGATGCAGCCTGGGAGATATTTTTGGTAAGTCAAAATTAGTTTAATTTTTAAATTTTTGATAAGTTGGTATTTTAATAACATATAAATATATGCTTGCTTCTATTTTGTAGGAGTATTACTATCGATTCGAGACTCTCCAGGATGAGGAGGTTGGCTTTTAGTGTTAGAAAATATGTCCTAAAGCTAATCATCTAAGTTGTAGATGATTGAAATTAGTATATAAATTATTAAATAATAATGATTATTTGGCTTATTCATCATCAAAGTTTTATCTTCCTTAAAAGAACTCCTATCTTATGATGAAGTCCTTAGAACCACAAACAATCAATAAAGAAGGATTTATCAAATCATTCTTAAATTATTCATGATCAAATGATAAGTTATTAATAAGGATGATAACTTATCAAATGTAGGTCACCGTATGTCATATGCATTGATTGTCCTCGTAATCAAGTAATGTGGAGATACTGGTATGACATGCAGGTAGGATGTAAGAGTACATCTGCACTAAACATGACTAATGTAGCACTCTACTATCAAGAGTAGCTAGTTAAAGCCGATGGATATAAGTGTCCCTCCAATCTGAGATCACCATGATGACTTGCAAGCAACTCACTATACTTTGGTGCCAACCTACTTATATTTCTAATACAATAATGAAAGATTTTTAGGTATAGTCAAGTACTTATAGAGTCAGTATGTGAGTCAAGATGGAATTGACTACTCCTGATTAAGTTTAGGAAGAGAATGTCTCGCTGTATTTCAATTTACCAAAATCTAGGCCTAGATAATTCTCGTGAGGAGTCACCGGATTTGCAAAATTTTGAAACATAATATGGATGACTTGTATGGATGTTGACAGCTTACTCAAAGTCATCTTAAGAATTATTGGTTAAAGGGATGAATTATATGATAACCATTGATCAGGGTTCTAAGAATATTGCTTTGCATACGTTCGACCTATCTGAACATTGGGTACCATTGCTAGATGGTCACTTCGACTAGTATAGGTATTAGTTTCTATGCTACCATCTTAGATTTGAATCTATGGGATCACATACATTAGAGGTTGTTACATAATTGGATGGTTGATCAATGATTGAGAATCGTTCAGTGATCGAATCATTAATGCGATAGATGATCGATCAAGTGCAAGTATTGCTGGAGGATCGATTAGCAATTGGATTACTAATTGGCTTAATCTGATTGAGCAATCAAGCTGAGATCAAGTCTAATTAAATTAGATTTAATTAAAATTAGTTTAGATTTAATTGGATTAAATTTAATTGATTTATTAGATAAGCCAATTGCAATGAAGAACAAATCCTAGTTTAATTAGGACTTGAGTGCACCTAATTTTTAATTTAATTAAAAATTAAATTATATTTAAATTTAATTAAATATAATCTAATTAGGCTTTTAATTAGATTAGGATTGCCTATTAATTAGGTTGACTTAAACTTATTTTGATTTGAATTTAAAAGATTTTGATCTAGTCAAAATAGGAGAGTCCTAGTTAAACTGGGACTCTTCCCTTTACCCTTGCGCCACCTAAGAAACATCCCACGCCCCACATAATTTTTTCTAATGTTTTTGAGAAATATTTCCATGCCTAAGAGTGGTCTCCATGCCCCATAATCTGAAGGTTTTGAATCAAATTTGACTTGGTCAAATTTGAAGTTTGGTTTGGATTAGGATTCTATTTGATAGAGTCCTTAAAATCTAAAACACCACCTTCACTTATGTGTAATATTATACCATGCCTCCTATATTTTTTCTACCCTATATTTTTCTTTCTTGCATGTGGTATTCACTGGTGCTCACATCCTAGAAATTAGGGGGTGCATCCAAGAGTTGGATGCCCTCCCAAAGTCCTTCTTAGACTAGGTTTTTGACCTAGTCTTAGGGTAGTTATGTGATGCCACTAAAATAGGACTTATGGGCATCAAAAATTTTGGGTTATTCCATGGCAAAACCAAAAGAGAGAAAGGGAGAAAGTGTGATGGTTTAGAGTGCCAATAATCTTGGAGGAGAAAGGCTTCATTAAGATATAATATGTTGATATCTTGTAGAGAGAAAAGTAAGAGAAGATTGTCTTCACTTATGAGTTACTTTCAAATTTTTTCTTTCTCCCTTATTTTTTGAGATTATTGTGAGAAAACTCTAAAAGCAAGAAAGAGAGATAGAGAGAGAGAGAGAGCATGGACGATGGATGCTCCGAGGGGTTGGGGCATGGTGTTTTGATTTGGACATGATTTGATCATGTCCTAATGAGAGAAGAAGAAGAGAAGAAGGTCTTCTCTTTGGGTTTCTTTAAGAGCCCTTCTTCTCCTTCCATTTGTGTGATTTTTTCATGAAAATAATTAGTGAGAAAGAGATCTAGAAGATTGAAAAAATTCTAGAGGGGAAGGTCTCCTCTTGTCCTAACATAGAGATGTGCTCATGACATCAATCATTGATGTCTTGATAGAGAAGATTTGTCTTCTCTTAGGGTTTTTCTCATATGTTTTACTTTCTAATTTTTGGGAGATCCAAAAGTTGGTATTATTCCTTATTCCTCCTCTTGTTTTTCATCTCTTGGAGTGTCTAATAGATCCAAAGAATATTTTTTAGATTAACCATCAAGAGGGATCCATGAGAAGCTAGCACTTTGAGCGGATCTTTATTTGACGAACCTCCGATCTATGTTGCAGCCTTATATGGACTATCCATAGAGGCTAGCCATGCTATGTGGCTCCAAGCAATAAAGGATAATAACAAAATTCAACTATGATGTTCTCGACCCGTGCAAAGGTATAAGATTCGATCTTTTATCTGACCTAGATTTGATCTAGGTTTTTCTAGAATTATTCTTGATCTAGGTATTGATTTGATCAACACCAACCAACCTAATTTTAATTTTTAGATTTATATTTGCATCATGACATGTTATAGGTCCTAGTTGTAGGGTTTAGTGATTAGATCACATGCATATTATAGGTTAAATAGTTTAATCTATGTCTTTTGCTATAATTTATTTTGAAAAAGTTTTGAAATACAAGTATGAAATCCTGCATATTTTTCAATAGTAGTTTTAAAGCATCTAGGTTCTTTTATGACATGATCATATTTGCATTAAAATAAATTTAAAAATAAAAACTAAAGATCACACATACTGATATAAGATTGTCCTGTTGTAAGGTTAATCTCTTACAATAAAAAAGTTATCCTAGTATGTGTTGATCTAATTTTTTTGAATCATGAATAAGTTAGATATGATCTAAATAATTTTATGATTTATTTTTAAATTTTAAATATAAAATTAAATAGATGTTAGATATATTTTAGATTATTTAGATTAGATCTAAATAATATTGGATCGCATATACTGATTACAAGGTTGTCTTGCTATAAGATTTATCTCTTACAGTGGAGAGGTTGTCCTAGTATGTGCTGACTTGAATAATCTAAATCATAAATATATTAGATAAGATCTAAAATAATTTATGATTTATTTTTAAATTTTAAATTCAAAGTTAAATGATTTATGATCTAATTTTGATTATTTAGATGAGATCCATATAATGTGTTTCATGTTTTGATCTACATCCTCTAGTTGTATATGTTGATATGTAGCTTTATTTTTTGAATCTAAAATTTATATGTATGATATATTTATTTTTTAAAATTTAAACTAAGAACTTACTTTATGCAGAACTCTAGATTCAAAATCCTAGGATATGATCTAAATATTGAAATAAATCAGATCTAAAATCATGAATTAAATTTGATTCAATGTAAATTGTTTACGCTTGAAAATATTTCGAAAGTTAAAATTAGAAACTAGTTCTGAGATTTTGAAGCCCAACCCATAAGTCTTGAACTTAATTAAGAATTAAGTGATTATTTAGGATCTAGGTTTATGATTTGAAGATCCTAAGATAATTTCATAAAACATGGGTTAAAGGATAATGGGTTAGCTTGATCTAGTCATTAATTGGGTTTGACCTAGGGTAAGATTAAATATGGACTAAGTTAAGAAATTGATTAGACCTAATTAATAGTTAATTATGATTAGGTGATTTCTTTTCTATAGATCAATTCAATAGTTGTAGTTGATCAAAGTCCATACATCTAATAAATGGACATTTATCGTGGCTCAGTGGTTGAGCCCAAGTCTTGAGGCAGACCAAATCAAAACTAATAAACTGGTTGGTGTCTAAGGTAAGTCTGGCATTTTCAGATCAGTGATTTTTAATTGGCAGCCTGCTTACCTAACCATTTCTGTTGGTGTCTAAGGTAAGCTTTGGTAAATCCTTCCATCGATCTTACTTATCTGGCCAATGTGGTTAATCAGATCTTGATTAGGTTGCTCATTGATTCATGCTAACCCATGTCACATAGATAAATCAATAAGACTAATTTTAATCAACGAGACTAATTTAGGTTCCCATGGATCAAAATTAATCTTAGTCCTTATCAATGAATTGTAAAGTCAGTGGGAGGATTTGACTTGGTGAAGTTAGTGGAAGCAATTTAGTCCATGTTTTCTCTATTCTTAAATTACTAATAATTTAAATCCTCTAAAATTATTAGATCCTTAAGATGACAATGTTATAGAGATAATTGAGTCATAGCTTTCCATTAAGTTAGATGATAATGGGTCCATTAACTCAATAATCATTGAAGGCCCAAAGGCCTGGTGCTTATTAACTAATAGAATTATCATTCATAATATGATAACTTAGAAGTGTCTCTCTAATGGTGGTTAGGTTGATCAACCAATGTTTGACTTAATCATTCATTGGTTGGATGCACCAAGTATAGTCATGTTAATGGTCGGACATAACTAGATCCTTACAGTAGAGACCAAAGCCTACTAATTAGGTTTCTGAGGTAAAATTTAATTACTAAAAGTTGTTTAGAGAAATAATTGGTTAAAGAACCTACCCGTGGATACACATGGGTTGATCGGCCAAAGTCGGGCTTGTGTGTAGTCTATGTGAATTTTTGTACCTACTAAAAAATTAAAATAATTTTTTAAATTGGAGGTAGAGGCTATCAATTCATATAAAATAGTGGAAGAACCTTTAGACTAAAGTCCATATCTCTAGGCTTAAAATAATTCATATACATTAGGTCCTTATTCTCTTTTCTTCTGAATAAGGCTAAATCCTAATTGCTCCAATCATTTTTAGACAGTGATGAGTTATGGGACTCCACTTCGATAATTAGTATCAAAAGTTGAATTTGATTCAGCAGCATGAAAGAATTCATCCTGGGGCTTGCAAGTCCAGTCAAAACAAAACATCTAAGACTAACCAGATTAAGGCAGAGTGCTTCTAATGGAAGAAGTAGTGTCATGGGAAGAAGAATTATCTTAATTCCTTGATCTCAACAAGCTGATCAAGAGAAAAGAGCAAGAGTTGCTTATCAAGGATGTTATATGACAACACCTTGAATTTTTTCTATTAGTGATTCCACTACCTAGGTATTGGATACCGATAGTCTTATGCAATTCATTGAAAGGACTTCAGGTAGGTGAAATATTTAAAAATGGTGAGAGATTTTTGAATATTAGGGATGGAAGTCCTATTCCAATCCTAGCTTTAGGAATCGTCAAGCTAATTTTCAATACAAATATTATCATTTAGAGTGACTGTCACTATTATCCATTGTTTATGATGATGCGATCTTTGTTGGCTTTTTGGCCAAAGATGATCATCATTTATTAATAAAAAGAGGTTATCATGATATCATTGTGAATGATGTTACAATAATATGCGGACAATAAGAAAATGACAAATACACTGCTTGTTAAGTGTAATGTACGCATCTAATAAATACCCTAGTTAGATAATATCAAGGATATCAATATTTCATTAGAATATAGATGACCTATCTAGGTATGGGTACGTCCAGCCTGAATCATTTGAAATGTTCAAACAATGCTATAATGAAGTAGAAAAATAAACTAGAAAAGATATTAGAACTCTTCGATCAGATTGAGGAGGCGAATACTTATCCAGTAAATTTTTGACATATCTAGGAGAGAATAGGATTCTCTCATAGCAGACTTCTTCCTAAATATAGTGTATTAGAAAGAAAAAATCAAACATGTTAGACATGATTCGACCCATGGGATTTACTAGTCTACCTATTTCAGGGTTATACTCTTGAGACTACTTATTTTACTCTGAAATATATTCCAAGTAAATCTATCATAAAGACTCCATATAAGATATGGATTGAACATAGGCTTAGACTCTCTCACCTTCAAGTTTGGGGTTGATTGGCCTATGTCAAAGGATTGCATATAGATAAATTTTGATTCTGGTCTAATAGGTGTTTAAGGGTTATTAGTTCTACCATGCTGAAGAATATAAGATGTTCATCAATATTAAGGCATTCTTTTTGGAAAAGAAGCTTCTTAGAGAAGGAACTAATGTCTATCAAGTTGAACTTAAGAATGTTTGACTGGTATAGTGAACTGACATAATCTATTGAACCTACAGAATTGGATTTGATTAGATTAAACCCATAGCCTATTAATTTGACATCTTTAAGAAGATCCAGTAGAGCACCATGTTAGCTAGATAAATACTTCAGTATTCAGGTTCGAGACGACGATCCTATTGAGCTCGATGAGAACAATAAGGATCTGATCATCTATATGGATGCTATGTAGAGGTCTAACTCTAAGAAGTGGCTTGGAGCCATCAAATCCAAATTGGAGTCCATAGAAATCAATAGTGTGTTGACACTAATTGATTCACTTAAAGAAATAAAATTTATTGGGTGTGAATGAATTTTCAAAGGATTAGAGTAGCGTAGATGGAAAGGTAGGGACCTATAAAGTCCATTTGACTATTATCTCGAAGTTGGAATATACATTTTGAATGTATGTCTTTGTTATAAATGAAGATGGACCCAACATTTATAAATGGACAAATGATTCTATAGAGTTATTTCTTGTGTTATCTGTGGATGACATTTTCTTAATAAAAAATGATATTCCAGCTTTACAAGAAATAAAAGTTTAGCTGTTATCTAATTTCTCCATGTACGAGACCAGACATGGTATACTCATTAGAGATAGTGAGTAGATACCAGTCTGATCCAAGTGAGAACCACTGAAAGATGGTATAGACAATCCTTAAGTATTTGAAAAATACTAAGGTCCAATGATTTATACATGAAGGAACTGACTTAAAACTTATGAAACATTTGGTTCCAGTTTTAGTCAGATAAAGACGACAGTAGGAGAATGTCGGATCGTCAATTTACCGTAATTGAAGAAGCAATTTGTTGGAAAAGTTCCAAGCAGAAAATTATAACCTATTCTATTAGTGATGTAGAGTACATCATGGCATCTGATGCTACTATGTAGGTTGTGTAGTTGCTAAGGTTCATTAGTAGGTTTGGAGTGGCACCCTCAAAAGATGGTCCAGTTCTATCATAGCATTGAAGCCATAGCTCAAGCTAAAGAATCAAAGTACCAGCATATTTTGCATCACTATCACCTTAGATTTTAGATCTGGATGATGTCGACCTTTAGAAGATCGACGAAAAAGGAGAACTTGATCGATACATTTGCTAAGACCTCAAAACTAAGGAGTTCTACGAACTCAAGTGGAAGATAGGATATTTGATATTGTTCTGATTGGCTTTATTCTAAGTGAAAGTTGTTAGGAAATATGTCCTAAAGCCAATCATCTAAGTTGTAGATGATTGAAATTAGTATATGAATTATTAAATAATAATAATTATTTGGCTTATTCATCATCAAAGTTCTATTTTTCTTTAAAGAACTCCTATCTTATGATGAAGTCCTTAGAACCACAATCAATCAATAAAGAAGGATTTATCAGATGGTTCTTAAATTGTTCATGATCGAATGATAAGTTATTAATAAGAATAATAACTTATCGAGTGTAGGTCGTTGTATGTCATATGCGTTGGTTGTCCTCATAACCAAGTGGTATGGAGATACTAATATTACATATAGGTGGGATGTAGGAGTACATTTATATTGAACGTGACTAATGTAGCACTCCACTATCAAGAGTAGCTAGTTAAGATTGATGGATATAAGTTGTTGAAAAATGTATCCCAAAGTCAATCATCAGCCTATTGATGGTTGAGCTACATTGTATCTATAATTAATTTATTAATAAATAAAATATATTTTTGGCATTATTGTGATAAAGTCCTTAAGACTATGTAGCTTTGATAAAGAGAGAATTTATCGATTAGTCCTTAAAATTGTTCACGACCAAATGATAGGCTGTTAATGAGGACGACAGCGTCTATCGAGCATAGGTCGCTGTATGCCATATAGGTTGGTTATCCTCTTAACCAAAAGTATGGAGACACTGGTATAGCATACAAGTGAGATATAGGAATATATCATCATTGAACATGACCAACTTTAGAGCATTCTACTGTCAAGAATATCTCTGATGGGATATAGGTATAAATATCCCTTAGACATGAGATCACCTCAGTGACTTGCAAGCAACTCACTGTGCTTTGTTATTGGACTAACTAAATTTTTAATTCAGTAATGAAAGGCTTCTGGGCATAGTCAAGTAATTGTGAAGTCAGAGTGTGATCAAGATGGAATTGACCACTCCAAGAGTTGGAGAAAAATGTATCACTATATTTCAATATAGCAAAACCTTGGCCAGGATAATCCATCAGATAAATTTGATATTTTAAAATATAATGTAAACAATCTTATCAGAGTTGACAGTTGAACTCTGAGGTGTTCTACGAGCATTTTGGTCAAGGGGATGAATTATATGAAAACTAT
The DNA here is from genome assembly GCA_006176705.1 of Cocos nucifera. Classification (NCBI taxonomy): domain Eukaryota; kingdom Viridiplantae; phylum Streptophyta; class Magnoliopsida; order Arecales; family Arecaceae; genus Cocos; species Cocos nucifera. The sequence continues at coordinate 130,749 of QRFJ01001335.1, read as the reverse complement.
ATCCACATAGGTTCTAAGGATGTTGTTCTACACATTTGACCTATCTGATCATCGGGTATCATTACTAGATGATCAATTTAATTAGTATAAAAATTTATTCTTATACTATCGGCTTAGATTTAGACCTATGAGATCACACACATTAGAGTTCATGATCCGATCAGATGGTTGATCAATGATTAAGAATCATTTTAGGGTTAAATGATCAATACGATTGATGGTTAATCTAGTGCAAGTGTTGCAGGAGGATCGATTAGCAATTAGATTGCTAATTAGCTTAATTTGATTAAGTCAAAATATTAAGATTAAATTTAATTAAATATAATTTAATTAAATTTAATTTGGACTTGATTGGATCAAGTCCAATTGGTTTATTGGATAAGCAAAATTCAAGGAAGAACTAGTCCAAGTTCAACTAGGACTTGGGTCAACCCAATTTTCTAATTTGATTAAAAAATTAAATCAAAATTAAAAATAATTTAATCTAATTTAATTAAGTTCTTAATTTATTTAGGATCTAATTTAATTGAATTAAATTAATTCTGGTTTGATTTGGTTTGAGAAACCATGTTGGACCAAGTCAAAATATGAATCCTAGTAAGACTAGGAACTTCCCTCCATGCCCCCTTTGATTTTATATGAATTCTCCATGCCCAAGAGAAGCCCACCACATCCCAAAGTCTTCCTCTTTCTTTCTTACATGGTAAATTAAGTATGGACCAAGTCAAAGTAGGAATTAGTTTTGATTTCAAATTCTATGAGATAGAATTTTAGGAAACCAAAACTTTTCCTATAGTGCACCGATTCCATCCAGATTTTTTTTGATATTTTTGTGGCTTTTAGAGGAGTTCTTTTATGACAAAACCTGGTGGTCTATATCAGAAAAGAAGGAGAGGGTGCCCAAGTGTTGGATGCCCCTTGTCTTGCCCAATTTTGACATTCCTTGTCTAGGTATTTGACCTAGACAAGGACTACTCTATATCTCTCTATATAGAATGAATTTTGTGCTAATTTTTAGATATTCTAGATCATTTAGAGACCTTTTGAGTGTATGAAAATCAGGGAGAAAAGTGTTGGGGCATGAGAATTTCATAGATACCAATCTAGATGTCTAGGTGAGAGAACAAACATGAAGAAGATGGGTTCTTCTCCTAGGATTTTTCCTTTAATCTCTTCCTCCTTCTTTAAAGATTTTTGAGAGGTGTATCAAGTTCAAAATCTCTTTCCCTTCCTTCTAAAAATTACAGAGTCCATGATTTGAAGAAGGTGGTTCCAGATCGACCATCAAAGAAGGATCAGCACAGTTCTAGCATACTATGCTGATTTTCTGCATCAAACTTCTGATCGTGGTTCGTATGCTTGTGTGGACGACTCCTAAAGGCTGGATATGTGTGTGGCTCACAACATCATCCTCAAGCCTGGATCAGTAAGTTAGAATGTCTAACTTGTACAGATAATAGATTTGATCTATTATTTTCATACATGTATTAGATATAGTGTATATACATATTGATGTGATCAACATATTTTAGTTTGTTCTTTAGATTTTAATTTTTGATTTAATAACATGCCATGATCATATAATAGATCTTAGATTTAGGATATTTTTTAAAATTTAAAATTAATTTTGATTAATTTTAGTCTTTCACTATCTGATCTTGAAAAAGTTTCAAGATCTAGTCCTAAAATCCTAGATCTAGTTCCATCAATTGGTTTCAGAGCCTAGATTTTTTATTACATGATTATTTAAGCATATTTAGATTATTTTTTAGATTATATCTAATTTTTAATCTAATTATTAAATCTAAAATTAAAATTTTTGATCATATGAACTACTATAAGATTGTCCTACTGTAAGGTTTACCCTTTATAGTGAAAAAATTATCATAGTTCATGTTGATCTGCTTCTAATCATAAATTTATTAGATTTAATTTAATTTTATTTATAATTTAATATATTTAAAATAGTTTTAAATCTAAAAATAATATTTTTAAATTATACAGACTGCTATAAGATTGTCCTACTGTAAGATTTATCCCTTACAGTGGAAAGGTTGTCCTAGTACGTGCTAATCTAAAATATTGATCATAAAATTTTAGATTAGATCTAAAAAATTTATAATCTAATTAAAAATATTTTAATCTAATTTTAATCATCATAAATATGTTAGATTTGGTCTAAGATAATTTATGATTGATTATAGTTGAAATTATTTCAATTACATGAACCTTTTTAGATTAGTTCTAAAGTAGTTTCATGCTTATTTTACTTGCATATTGATTATGAATCAAATATATGACTTGGTTGATAGAATCATATTGTAAAAATATTTTACAAATATAAAAATAATTTTTGAAAAGTTGAATCCCAACCCTCAGTCCAAAACTTAATTAAGAATTAAGAAGTTATTTGATTAGGATCTAGGATTGTGAATTGAAGATCTTAAGTCACAAATCATAACACATTAGGTTAAATAGGTTAGTGGAGATTAGGTCCATTAATCGGATTAGACCTAGGGTTAGATTAAAGAATGAACATAATTAGAGAATTGACTAAATCTAATCAATTATTATTTTAGATTAGGTCAAGGATTCTCTATATCAATTACAATAGTTATAGTTGGTCAAGTTCATGTCTTTAACGAGACCTAAGATGGACTTGATTCTTGGCTATGTGGTCCAGCATGAACTGTTAGGTTGATCTAATTGAAACTAATTAAACCATTTAGTGTCTAAGGTAGACCAGATCGGTGGTCTTTAATTGGCAGCCTGCTTATCTAGCCATTTCTGATGGTATCTATGACAAGCTTTGGCAGACCCTCCTACTGATCGAACTTACCTGACCGCTTGGCAAAATTATGTTTTGATCAAAATACTTAACTATTCGAGTTGACCCATGTCAGCTAGGTAAATCAGTTTGACTGATTTAGGTGCTCCTAGACCAGCCTATTAATGGTCTCCCTTAAGTTGACTTGGTGAACATAGTGGAAGGATCATAACAAGCTGGTTCATCTGACATTCTCTCATCTTAAAATTAAATCCTCTAAAATTATTAGGTCCCTAAAATGAGATAGTTATTATGATAATTAGATCATAGCCTTCCATTAAAGTGGATGATAATGGATCTATTAGTTGGATAATCATTGGAGGCCTAAAGGCCTAGTGTTTATCGGCTAATGGAATTATCTTTCGTTATGTGATTTCTTGGCTGCATCTTTTTATATGGTGGTTAAGTTGGCCAACCAAAGTTGGGCCTAATCGTTCATTGGTTTGATGGGCCAAGTATGATCATATTAATGGTTGGACCTAACTGAACCTTTTCAATGGAGGCCAAAGCCTACTGATTCAGAACTAGGGCAAAATTTAATTACTAAAAATTATTTGAAGAAATAATTGGTTATGAACCTATCCTTAGATATACATGGGTTGGCCAACCAAAGTTAGGCTCGTGTGCAGTCTATGTAGATTCTAGTATCCACTAAGGAATTAGGATAATTTCTTGAATTGGAGGTAGAGGCTATCAATTCAAATAAAATAGTAGAAGAACCTTCTGATTAAAGTCTAAATCTTTAGGTTTATTGAATCAATTACTAATTTGGTTATGATTTTTCTTAGTGTAGATATGGCCACTTTCCTATCACTCTGATCATTATTGGATAATGATAAGTTGGTGGGATCAAACTTCGATAGCTAGTATCAAAAGTTGAAAATTATTCTAGAGCATGAACGGATCCTATATATATTAATGGATCCTACACTTGAGGAGCCAACTATCAATGCATGTGAAACAGTCAGAGGCACTTAATAGAAGTGACTCAGTGATCGGACCATGGTGTGCTGCATTATGCTGGCTGCTATGAGCGATGAGTTCAGTTGCAAATTTGAGACAGCTCAGCCAAAGGACATGCTTCAAGTATTGAAGGATTCCTTCAGCACACTCGATGACGTAGAGAGGTACAAGACTAGTTATGCCATCTTCGATGCTAGGATGCACGACAGTGCCTTTGTCACTGATCATGTATTATACATGATCGAGTTGATAGAGCGATTGAGCAAGCTTGATTTTTTTTTTTGCATAAATAGCTTGAAAAGGATGCAATACTAAACTTGTTGCCCAAGTCTTTTCTCCCATTTCTTACTCATTTTAGAATGACAAAGCCTAAAGTAGACTACCATAGGTTACTAGGGTTGCTTCAAAAATTTGAGAAGGATCACCAACTCCATAAGGAGTCGATGAACATAGTGAGAGGTTCGTCATCAAGTTCTTGACCCTTTAAAAAAGAAAAGAAGAACAAGATGAAGAAAGCTAAGAAGGTGCAAGTTCAGGCTGGGACATCTATGCAGGACTAGACCAGAAAGATCAAGCCCAATAAGAGTCTAGCTGAATGCTTCTTTTACAAGAAACGATGGAACTGGAAGAGGAACTATCCTCGATACATTGCCTCTCTAGACCCAAATAAGCAGAGAAAGAAGTAAGCTGTTGCTAGACAAAGTATTTATATGATAACTCCTTGCAGTTTTTTTATTTGTGATATTACTGACTGGGTATTGGATACCAGTAGCTCTTACCATATTTGCAATTCGTTGTAGGGATTACAGGTTAGTAGGAGATTCGAGCAAGATAAAAGATTCCTAAATGTTGGAGATGGAAGATCAGTTCTAGTTCTAGCTTTAGAAATTTTGAAACTTGTATTTAAGTTCCAAACTATTATTCTTAGTGATTGTCATTTCTATCCTAATTTTTTTTAATATTATTTCTATAGGCCTTCTGGACAAAAATAATTATGAAGTATCAATAAAAAAATAAATTTATAATATCATTATGAATGATGTTACTATTTTCTATGGACATTTGAACAATGGTGTGTATATGCTATCACAACCCGTTAACATAGTCTATTCAACTGATAAGTACCCTAGATTAGATAGTATGTCAGATATCTATTTATGGCACTATAGGCTAGGTCATATAAACAAAAATAGGATAAATAGGTTGACTCAAGAGAGAATCCTCAAAGTTAGTGATAGTGAATCACTACCAACCTGTGAGTTCTATCTTCTTGGTAAAATGACCAAGTCATCTTTTACTGAAAAAGATGAAAGAGCCACTGAGCTCTTAGGTCTAGTACATATTGATGTATGTGGACCAATGAGCATAAGTGTCAGAGATGGATATTTCTACTTCATTACTTTCATAGATGATCTATCCGGATATGGATATGTCTATCTGATGAAACACAAGTTAGATTCATTTGAAATATTCAAATGATTTTGAAGTAAAGAAGAAAAATAAACTGGAAAGAGTATCAAAACTCTTCGATCTGATCAAGGAGAAAAATATCTTTCTAATGAGTTTCTCACATATCTAGGAGAGAATGAAATTATCTTCTAATGGACTCCTCTAGGAACACCACAACATAATGGTGTGTCAGAAACAAGAAATCAGACTCTATTAGATATGGTTCGATCCATGATGGATTTTGCCAGCTTATCGATATCCTTTTGAGGATATACACTCGAATCGACTTGTTATCTATTAAATAGAATTTCAAATAAGTCTGTAGTTAAGACTCCATATGAGATATGGATAGAACGTAAGCTAGCATTGTCACACCTTAGGGTTTGGGGGTGCCCGACTTATGTCAAATGGTTAGTTATAGATAAACTTGGACCTAGATCTGACAAGTGCAAATTTATAAGATATCCAAAAGAGACCAAAGAATACTATTTCTACCATGCTGATGAACAAAAGATGTTTGTTAGTCTTAAGGCAATCTTTTTGGAAAAAGAGTTTCTTGGTGAAGGAGCTATTACCTATAAAGTTGAACTTAATGAAGTTCAGCAGGTAGAAAAATCGACACTTGTAGTTGAACCTGAGTCAGATTTGATTAGATCAGATTCAAAGCCTAGTATACCTACACCATTAAGGTGATCTGATAGAGTACCACATCTTCCAAACAGATACTATGATTTTTTGATCTAGGATGATGATCCCATCGATCTCAATGAGAACAATGAGGATCCAATCACTTATATGGATGGTATGCAGAGATCTGATTCTGAGAAATGGTTTGATGCCATGAAATCTGAAATGAAGTCCATAAAGGTCAACAATGTGTGGACATTGATTGACCCACCCGAAGGGGTTAAACTCATTAGGTGTAAATGAATCTTCAAAAGAAAAAGGGACACAGATAGAAAGATGGAGACCTATAAAGCCCGTCTAGTTGCCAAGGGTATCGTCAACATTATGGTATTAACTATGATGATACGTTCTCTCCTATGGCAATGCTCAAATTCATTTGAATAATACTTATGATAGCTACTCATCTGGACTATGAGATTTGGTAGATGGATATGAAGACAGCTTTCCTAAATGGAGAGCTGACGAAAGAGGTGTATATGATAGAATTTGAGGGGTTCAAATCTACAGATGAGTCCAAGATGTGCAGACTTCAGAGATCCATTTATGAATTGAAGCAGGCATCTCGAAGTTGGAATATGCATTTTGATAAGGTGATCAAAATGTATAGCTTTGTTAAGAACGTAGAAGAATCCTACATTTATAAATGGGCAAATGGTTTAGTAGTGGTATTCATTATCTTGTACGTGGATGACATTCTTTTAATCAGAAATAACATCCCTGCACTGTAGAAAATAAAAGTCTGATTGTCATCATAGTTCTCCATGAAGGACTTGGGTGAAGCATCGTACATCTTAGGAATGAAGATCTATAGGGATAGATCTAAAAGGATACATGGGTTATCCTAGTCCACGTACATAGATACTGTACTGAAGAGGTTCAGTATAGATAATTTTAAAAAGGACTATCTCTCAATAGGCTATGAAATTTCTCTCTCTAAGAAGGATTGTTCGATAACTCCTAAAGAGAGAGAGCGTATGAGTAGAGTCCCACATTTTTTGACAATGGGATTTATCATGTATGCCATAATATGTACGAGATGAGACTTGGCATACTCACTAGGAGTAGTGAGTAGATACCAGTCTGACCCTGGAGAAAATCATTGAAAAGTAGTTAAAATCATCCTTAAATATTTGAGAAATACTAAGAATCAATGGTTGGTTTATGATGAGTCAAATCTGAAACATGTGGGGTTTCCAGACTCCAACTTTCAATCTGACCATGATGATAGCAAAAGCATGTCGGGATATATCTTTACTCTAAATAGTAGAGCTATCTACTGAAAGAGTTTCAAGCAGCATACTATGGCAGACTTTGTTTGCGAAGTAGAGTATATCGCAGCATCAAATGCTGCGAAGGAAGCTATGTGGCTAAGAAAGTTTATCACCGAGCTCGGAGTAGCACCTACCCTAGATGGTTCAATCCTGCTCTACTACAATAGCACTGGTACCATAGCTCAAGCGAAGGAACCAAAGGCATACCAGTGGATGAAGCACATCTTGCATCCCTCCACCTAGTCCGGGAGATCGTAGATCGAGGTGACGTCGACCTTCAGAAGATCGATAGAAAGAGGAATCTGAACGACCTCTTCACTAAAGCCTTGATGATAAGGGAGTTCGATAACCACAAGTCGAATATGGGTATTAGATACTGTGTCGAGTGGCTTTAGAATAAGTGGGAGTTGTTGAAAAATATGTTTCAAAGTCAATCGTCAGTCTGTTGATGATTGAGCTACATTGTATCTATAATTAATTTATTAATAAATAAAAAATATTTTGACATTATTCATCATAAAGTATTCATCTTCTAATAAACTCCATTATTGTGATGAAGTTCATAGGACTATTTAGCTTCGATAAAGAGAGGATTTATCGATTTGTTCTTAAAATTATTCATGACCAAATGATGGGCTATTAATAAGAACAACAGCATCTATCAAGCATAGATCACTATATGCCATATAGGTTGGTTGTTTTTTTAACCAAGGAGTGTGGAGACACTGGTATGGCATAAAAATGAGATGTAGGGATACATCATCATTGAACATGACCAACTTTAGAGCATTCTACTGTCAAGAATGTCTCTAATGGGATATAGGTATAAGTGTACCTTAAACCTGAGATCACCTTAGTGACTTGCAAGCAACTCACTATACTTTGGTATCGAACTAACTAAATTTCTAATTCAATAGCGAAAGGCTTTTGGGCACAATTAGGTACTTGCAAAGTCAGAGTGTTATCAAGATGGAATTGACCACTCCAAGAGTTAGAGAAAAATGTATCACTGTATTTCAATATAGCAAAACCTTGGCCAGGATAATCCATCAGATAGATTTGATATTTTGAAATACAATGTGGACAACTTTATCAAAGTTAACAGTTGAACTCTGAGGTATCCTATGAGCATTTTGGTTAAGAGGATGAATTATATGGAAACTATATCCACATGGGTTCTAAAAATGTTGTTCTACACATTCGACCTATCCGACCATCGGATACCATTGCTAGATGGTCATTTGGATTAGTATAAAAAATTATTCTTATGCTATCGGCTTAGGTTTGGATCTATGAGGTCACATACATTATAGTTCATGATCTGATCAGATGGTTGATCAACGATTAAGAATCATTCTAGGGTTAAACGATCAATACGATTGATGTTTAACCTAGTGCAAGTATTGCAGGAGGATCGATTAGCAATTAGATTACTAATTAGCTTAATTTAATTAAGCCAGAGGACTATGATTAAGTTTAATTAAATATAATTTAATTAAATTAAATTTAGACTTGATTGGATCAAGTTTAATTGGTTTATTGGATAAGCCAAGTGCAAGGAAGAACTAGTCCTAGTTCAACTAGGACTTGTGTCAACCCAATTTCCTAATTTGATTAGAAAGTTAAATCAAATTAAATCTGATTTAATCTAATTTAATTAAACTTTTAATTAGCTAAGTATCTAATTTAGTTGGATTGAATTAATTCTGGTTTGATTTGGTTTGAGAAACCATGTTGGACCAAGTCAAAATAAGAATCCTAGTAAGATTAGGAACTTCCCTCCTTATGCCACCTTAGTCCCAACGCCCATCCTTCACCCCCCCTTTGATTTTGTATGAATTCTCCATGCCCAAGTGAAGCCCACCACATCCCAAAGCCCTCTTCTTTCTTTCTTACATGGTAAATTAAGTGTGGATCAAGTCAAAGTAGGAATTGGTTTTGATTTCAAATTCTATGAGATAGAATTTTAGGAAACCGAAACCCTTCCTATAGTGCACCAATTCCACATAGATTTTTTCTAGGATTTCTATGGCTTTTAGATGAGTTTTTGTATGACAAAACTTAGTGGTCCATAGTAGAAAAGGAGGAGGCACCCAAGAGTTGGGCGCCCCTTGTCTTGCCCAATTTGGACATTCCTTGTCTAGGTATTTGACCTAGATAAGGACTCCTCTATATCTCTCTATATTGGATGAATTTTAAGCTAATTTTTAGATATATTTTAGACCATTTAGAGACCTTTGAGGTTTGTGAAAATTAGGAAGAAAGAGTATTGGAGCATAGGGATTTCATAGACACCAATCTAGGTGTCTAGGTGAGAGAACAAAGAAGAAGAAAAAGGGTTCTTCTTCTAGGATTTTTTCTTTGATCTCTTCCTCCTTCTTTAGAGATTTTTGAGAGATGTCTCTGGTTCAAAATCTCTTCTCCTTCCTTTTAAAAATTAGAGATTCCAATATTTGAAGAAGATGGGTCTAGATCGATCATCAAAGAAAAATCAGCATAGTACTAGCATACTGTGCTGATTTCCTGCACGGGACTTCTAATCATAGTTTGTGGGCTCGTGTGGATGACTCTTAGAGGTCGAATAGATATGTGGCTTACAACATCATCCTTAAGCTTGGATCAGTAAGTTAGAACATCTAACTTGCATAGGTAATGGATCTGATCTATTATTTTCATAACTGCATTAGATGTAGTGTATATACATGTTGATGTGATCAACATGTTTAAGTTTCTTCTTTAGATTTTAATTTTTGATTTAATAACATGCCATGATCATGTAATAGATCTTAGATCTAAGATATTTTCTAGAATTTAAAATTAATTTTGATTAATTTTAGTCTTCCACTATCTGATCTTGAAAAAATTTTAAGATCTAGCCCTGAAATCCTAGATCTGGTTCCATCATAAGTGTCCTTCCGATCTGAGATCACCATGGTGACTTGCAAACAAATCACTGTACTTTGGTGCCAACCTATCTGTATTTTTAATGCAGCAATGAAAGATTTTTGGATACAATCAAATACTTGTAGAGTCGGTATGTGAGTCAAGATAGGATTGACCACTCCTGATTAAGTTCAGAAAGAGAATATCGTGCCATGTTTCAATTTAGCAATACCTTAGGTTGGGTAATCCTCGTGATGTGTCATAAGATTTGCAAAATTTTGAAACATAATATAGATGACTTATATAGGTGTTTATAGCTTACTCGAAGACGTCTTGAGCATTATTGGTCAAAGAGATGAATTATATGATAATCATAGGCTAGGATTCTAAGAATGTTGCTTTGCATACATTCGACCTATCTGAATGTCAGATACCATTGCTAGATGGTCACTTTGACTAGTACTAGTATTGGTTCTTATGCTATCGACTTAGCTTCAAACCTATGAGGTCACACACATTAAAGATTGTTATCTGATTAGATGGTTGATCGATGATTGAGAATCGTTCAGTAATCGAATCATCAGTACGATTGATGATCGATCAAGTGCAAGTGTTATAGGAGAGTCGATTAGCAATTGGATTGCTAATTGACTTAATTTGATTGACCAATTGAGCTGAGATCAAGACTAATTGAATTAGATTTGTTGATGCAAAAATCCATCTTAAGGTCGGATTGCTGAAGTTATGCGATAATGGCAAGTCGGCGGCGATGGGATGGAGGTGGCCGTACCTGTAAGAGAAGTCCTCGATTGAAGTTCGCTCCAACAAAGATCTTCTGATGCTTAAGTTAGTTTTTCATTCAATAAAGGGAAGAAGATTAGCATTTGGAAGAGAAGAGTTGCGTACCTTTGGATCCCTCTTTTTCTCTTTTATAGAAGGGTCTGGACATTGTTAGGATGGGTTGTAGGTTGTTAGTCCTGAGAGAGTAGTGGATTATCAGAGATATTTTATTTGCCTAGTAGAATATTCTTAGAAATCATGTCAGATATTATCTGGTAGATATGTGTGCCCTAAAAGCCAAATTGACTGACACTTGTAATACACTTCTAAGGACAAAATTATAATTTTAACTATAATTAATAAAATAGGTTATTTTCTATCACATTGTGTATTTTAAAGTATCTATGATACATCCCTTGAGTTAATGGTAATGATAGTTTATATTTTCAAGAGTTGAAAATTTAAGACATGAATTTTTATTATTAACTCATAAAATGCTTCCGATCGTAGGATCATCATGAGGATGGTGATTGATCCAGAAGGTTGGTGTACGATCACTTTTTTTGGATAGATGAATTTTGAGTCTATGGTGTAGAGATACTAGAGTGAGAGTATAGATACTCGTTAGAGAATGAGGGCATTGAGTGTGACCACCTCGAGCAGCCATGAGGAAGTCTACCATCTCATCGATGATCGGCTCAAAGCTACAGTGGTGTGTCCGATTCTTTGACCTGTGGTCTATCGGTAGTTTACGTTGAGGGTGTTATAGTTTGACTACATCATAACTCGATCTTCTAGCCATTTAGAATCCTGAGGTGTATGTTGGCTATAGCATGTTCATTATAGAAATTGGATTGCACCAATAAGAAATCTATCTACCTCGGTAGATGAGAAGTAGCCCTATGATGATCATGAGAATCAAGTCCATAAGCTCATAGCCATGGCAGAGTGAAATAATAGAAAGCGTTTCTATTAGAATTTTCACATTGGACTTGAATCGAATGATTAATTCATATGATGGAAATTAGGGTTTGACGAGATCATGTTAACCCTAATCTAGTTGGGGCTCAAGATAGAGAAACTTAATCACACAGATAACTGTACGAAGAGATTCGCTTTCAATTTTGATGGGTTGCCACCATATGCTGTTAGGTGTCACAGGTGGATTTTGAGAGCAATAAGAATGATTTGGATGATCGATCATACTAGTTGTCTGAATCAGAAAAGTTTTGATCCATTGGAAGGTGTTTCAATGATGTCGATGATAGAGATCATGATATATTCTATTACTATTTGGAACTGAACCTAACTGGATCACACAAACAAGAATTTGAATTTGGATATCATCAATTAGATTAATCCAGTTCAATTGATTTGAATAAGATTCAATTAGGTTCAAAAAAATTATGCTAGCACGCGATTGAGTCTAATGTTCTCCTTTAACAATCATTAAAGCTTGTGTCGACTGAGCCAAATGTATTTGGGCTCACTCAAAAATCTTTACTTGATCTGACTGGAGTTTGTCTAGATCAGAAAAAGATTGTCTTAATTTATGAGATAAATTTGAGACAATACCTACCATTTTTCGTCATCTGCTAAATCTTGTCTTCGGACATTGGTCAAACATTGACCCTGGACACTTAGACATCTACCCATATGTCATGCACCCATAGGAGAGAACCCAAAGACTTGTCCCCCTACTAAAAAGCAAACAGGAAAGAGGTGCATGCCTAGGGAAGCATGCACCCCATGAGGATAGAAGATGGAGTCCCATACAGATGGGACTTCAGTTGCTTCAGGGAATCAAATTAGGTGGTGCCAAGAAGACTTGTTTGACCCAATCTTGGTGCCACCTAAGGAGAGTTTAGAGGAACTCTAATCTAATTAGATCAGATGATGTCATCCCATCAATCAGATTTAGATCTGATTGCATAAAGGGCCGTGATTGGTTGGGATGATGTGGCACTGTATGGCACAGCAGGATCTATATAAATCCTATCTACGCCTAGAATTTAGTTCTTCTAACTTTAGCCAATGCCACATAGCCCCTCTCCCTCATTCTCCATGCCACCCTCTGGTCCTCTCTCTCCTCTCCATGCTCAAGAGACTTTGGGCATGAAGAAGGTGCGATCCAAGCAAGTGAAAGATGCTAGGAAAGGAAGAAGGCAGCACTGCTGCAAGAGACAATAGCTGTTCTTCAAAAGCAATTTTGAAGACCTTCAATATCAGATCTAGATCTAATTTTTGGAAGATTTTCTGAGAAGGAAAGGATCTTCAGATCTTGCCCAGGTGGATGTCGGTAGAGGCCAGGCACTTACGTGGCTACTTCTAGAACCTCAAGCAAGTATCAGGATCATCACAGGATAATTGAATTATCCAAAATAAAGGTATAATTAAATTAGATTTAATTTTTATTTTTATTTTTATTATTAGATTAATAAGATTAGATCTGAGGAGTCTCATATTTGATTAAGATCTTAGAGAAAATTTTTTTGAAATATTCCTCCTGATCCAATCAGATCTGAATGAATCTGATTTGAAAAATAGGTTTTTCCCTTCCTTGTCCCCTCATGGCATGTTGGAGAAAGGTTGACAACCTGGAGGAGTTCATCCAGGGAGATCTCATCCTTAGGGAGTTCATCTTGGAGGAATTCATCATGATGGAGTTCATCTTAGAGGAGTTCATCTTGGAGGAGATCATCTTAGGGTAGTTCATCTTAGCGGAGTTTATTCTGGAGGAGTTCATCTTGGGGGAGTTTGTCCTAGAGGAGTTCGTTCTGGAGGAGTTCATCCTGGAGGAGTTCCTCATGGGAGAGTTCATCCTAGGGAAGTTCGTCCTGAAGGAGTTTATCTTGGAGAAGTTCATCCTGGGGGAGTTCATCTTGGAGGAGTTCATTCTTTTGGTAACTTCAAGTTCGGCCTGAGATAGAAACTCGGCCTCAGCCTTCTGAAGGCCTGCAATCAGCCCATATTGTGACTGGCTTCCATCTCTTGATGAACTCAAGTTCGGCCTTAAATAGGATCTCGGCCATAGCCTTCTGAAGATCTTTAGTCAACCTTCATCATGACTTTGGCTTCTATCTTTTGATAACTTCAAGCTCGGCCCGAGATGGAACCTCAACCTCAGCCTTCAATGGCCTTCAATTAGCTTATATTGTGACCCTGACTGCACTCCTTTGATGATATCAAGCTCGGTCTGACTCAGGACCTCGTCCTCAATCTTCTGAAGACCTTTAATCAGCCTACATCATGACTTTGACTTATATCTCTCGATGAACTCAAGTTCGGTCGGAGATAGGACCTCGGCCATAGCCTTCCGAAGATCTTAAATCAGCCTATGTTCTCATGTCTTCGGCAAGCATAAAAATCTTCCAACAATAGCCCCCTACTTCCAAAGAGATGTCATTTTTTGTCATTTACACTTAGAATCTATTTGCTTCGTATTGAAATTATTTGAAGGTCTTCAATTTTATCCTTAGCTTTTTGAGATTAGATTTCTACTAACCTCTTCTTTCTAAGGTTGGATTTCTGCACATGTTGATATTCTGAGCTCGAATTTCTATAAATCTTCATCTTTTAAGGTTTGATTGTGCTCGGATTTCTATAGATCTTCATCTTTTAAGGTCGGATTTCTGTACATGTTGATATTCTAAGCTCGGATTACTACAGATCTTCATCTTTTAAGATCGGATTTCTACACATATTGACCTTTAATCTCTTATTTAAGAACCAAAAGCTTTTGACTTTGCTCACGTTAGGATGAGGTTCTCCTCCTATTCCTAACATGATCGTAGGGGCACCTTAGGGCCACTGGAGGGGCCTCTCCCCTCATCTTATCTTAGATCAACGAGGTCTTGTATTTTGCTTACATTAGGACAAGGTTCTCCTCCTATTCCTAATATGGCTGTAGGGGCACATTAGGACCATTGGCAAGGCCTCTTTCCTTATCTCATTTTAAATTAACAAGGTCTTCTACTTTGCTCGCGTTAGGACGTGGTTCTCCTCCTATTCCTAACGTGACTATAGGGGCACATTAGGCCATTGGCAGAGTCTCTTTCCTCATCTCATCTTAAATTAACGAGGCCTTCTGCTTTGCTTGTGTTAGGATGAGGTTCTCTGTCTATTCCTAACGTGATTATAGGGGCACATTAGGGCCATTGGCAGGGCCTCTCCCCTCATTTAATCTTAAATTAACGAGGCCTTCTACTTTGCTCGCATTTTAGAATGAGGTTCTCCTTTAGTTCCTAATATGGCTGTAGGGGCACATAAGGGCCATTTTAAAAGGCCTCTCCCCTCCTACCGACTCAAATTAACGAGGCTTTTTACTTTGCTCACATCAGGATGAGGTTCTCCTCTTATTCCTAATATGGCTATAGGGGCACATTAGGATCATTGGCTGGGCCTCTCCCCTCATCTCGTCTTAAATTAACGAGGCCTTCTACTTTGCTCGCATTAGGATGAGGTTCTCCTCCTATTCCTAACGTGGCTGTAGGGGCACATAAGGGTTATTGAAAGATTCTCTTGTTGGAAAATATGTTCTAAAGCCAATCATCTAAGTAGTAGATGATTGAAATTAGTATATGAATTATCTAATAATAATATTTATTTGACTGGTTCATCATAAAAGTTCTATCTTTCTTAAATAAACTCCTAAATTATGATGAAGTTCTTAGAACCATAATCAATCAATAAAGAAGGATTTATCAGATGGTTCTTAAATTATTCACGATCAAATGATAAGTTATTAATAAGGATGATAACTTATCGAGTGTAGGTCGCTGTATGTCATATGCATAGGTTGTCCTCATAACCAAGGAGTGTGGAGATGCTGGTATGGCATCTAGGTGAGATGTAGCAGTACATCTGCACTGAACATGACCAATGTAGCACTCTACTATCAAAAGTAGTTAGCTAAGGCCAATGGGTATAAGTATCCCTCCGACCTGAGATCACCATGGTGACTTGTAAGCAACTCACTGAACTTTGGTACCAGACTGCCTATATTTCTAATATAGGTTCAAAAGATTTTTAGGTACAGTCAAGTACTTGTAAAGTTGGTGTGTGAGTTAAGATGAGATTGACCACTCCTGATTAACTTTAGAAAGAGAATGACTCACTGTATTTCAATTTAACAACACTTAGGCCTGAGTAATCCTCTTGAGGTGTCACGGGATTTGCAAAATTTTGAGACACAATAATGATGACTTGTATGAGTGCTGATAGCAAACTCGAAGTTGTCTTGAGCATTATTGATCAAAGGAATGAATTATACGGTAACCATGGGCCAAGGTTCTAAGAATGTTGCTTTGCATATATTCGACCTATCCGAACGTCGAGAACTATTGCTAGATGGTAACTTTGATTCATACAAAAATTGATTTCTATGCTACCGTCTTAGGTTCGAATCTATAGGATCACACACATTAGAGCTTGTAACCTAATCAGATGGTTAATCGATGATTAAGAATCATTTCGAGGTCAAACATTTAATATGATTGATGCTTGACCTAATGCAAGTATTATAGGAGGATCGATTAGCAATTGGATTGCTGGTTGGTTCAATTTGATTGAGCAATCTGTTAGATATATGTACCCTCGAAGCCAAAATTGGCTGACACTTGTAATACACTTCTAGGAGTAAAATTATAATTTTGACTATAATCAATAAAATGGGTTATTTTCTATTACATATGTGTATTTAGTGTCTGTGATACATCCTTTGAGTTAATGGTAATGATAATTCATATTTTCAAGAGTTGAAAATTTAAGACATGAATAATCATTATTAACTCATAAAATGCTCCCGACCATAGGATCATCACGAAGATGGTGATTGATCCGAAAGGTTGGTATACAATTGCTTCTTTTTAGTAGATGAGTATTGAGTCTATGGTGTGGAGACACTGAAGCGAGAGTACAGATACTCATAAGAGAACGAGGTCACTGAGCGTGACCATCTCGAGTAGTCATTAGGGAGTCTACCTTCTCATCAATGACTGACTCGGTGCTGCAGTAGTGTATCTGGTTCTTTGACCTGAGGTGCATCGACAGATCACCTTGAGGGTGTTATAGTTTGACTACACCATTACTCAGTCTCCTAGCCATATGGAACCCTGAGGTGTATGTTGGCTATAGCATGTTCCTTGTAGGAACTGGATAGCATCAAGATGAAATCTATCTACCTCGATAGTAGAGGAGCAGCCCTATGATGATTATGAGAATTAAGTCATGAAGCCCATGGCCATGGCAAAGTGAAATAATAGAAAGAGTTTCTATTTAGCTTTTCACATCGGACCTGAATCGAATGATTACATCATATGATAGAGACTAGGGTTTGATGAGTTCACCTTAATCCTAATCTGATCGGGGCTCAAGATAGAAGAACTTAATCACATAAGTAGCTACACCAAGAGATCACATTCAGTTAGGTACCTTTACCTAGTCTGACTGGAGCCTGTCCAAGTCAGAAAAGGGTTGTCTTAATTTATGAGATAAATTTGAGATAATACCTGCCATTTTCCATCACCTGCTAATTCTTGTACTTTGACTTGGTCAAATATTGACCTTTGACCCTTGGACATCTGCCCATGTGTCATGCACTTATTGGAGAGTAGATAGGAGCTTGTCTCCTCTCTAGAAATTGGAAAGAAGGGGGGTGCATGCCTAGGATGGCATGCGCCCATGGATAGGGATGCTGGAGTCCCATACGGATGGGACTCCAGGTTGCTTTTTGGTTTCTACTTAGGTGGCCCTTGGGTATCTACTTTGACCAGTCTTAGGCTCCATCTAAGAATAAACCTATGGATCTCTCATCTGATTGGATCAAGTGATGTCATCCCACCAATCAAATTTAGATCTGATTGCACAAAGCAACATGATTGGCCGGGGTGACGTAGCACTGCATGGCTTAGTAGAGTCTATAAAAAGACCCTATCTGCGCCCACTTTTAAAAAAAACTCCTCTTCCAAGTCACACCCCAAGGCTGCCCCTCTCCCTTCTCCATGCCACCATCTATCTCTCTCTCTCCTCTCCATGCCCAAGAAAGTTGGTCCTTCAGATTAGTGCGAGTTAGGCAAGGAAAGGCTGACGAAAGACGAAGAAGGCAGCACTACTGCTGAGACAACGGGCAATCTTCAGAAGAAGTTTTGAAGATCCTCCAAATCAGATCTATATCTAATTTTTGGAGAAAAGAAAGAGAAGAAGAAGATCTTCAGATCTAGCCTGAATGGATACCGATAGAGGTCAGGCGCTTGCGTGGCTAGATCCAGAACCTCAAAGCTTCCGCAGGATCATCAACGGATAATCAGATTACCCATGATCAAGGTAAAAATTAATTTAGAATTAATTTAGTTTTATTTTCTTAATTATTAGATTATAAATTAGATCTGAAAAGTGTCAGATCTGATCTAGATATGAGAGGAGAATTTTTGAAATATGTCTCTTATTCCAATCAGATCTGAACGAACCTGATCTGAAAAATCAGGATTTCCCTTCAATTCCCTCTTGGTGCGATCCAATTCCTACAATGAACATGCTATAGCCAACATACACCTCAAAGTTTCGAATGGCTAGGAGATCGAGTCATAGTGTAGTCAAACTATAACACCATCAAGGTGAACTACTGATGCACCTCTGATCAAAGAACTAGACACACCACTGTAGCTTTTAGTCAGTCATCGACGAGAAGGTAGACTTTCTTATGACTGTTCGAGGTGGTCACACTCAGTGCCCTCATTCTTTAATGAGTACCTATACTCTCGCTTTGATGTTTCTACACCGTAGACTCAAGACTTATCTATTTATAAAGAAGCTATTATACACCAACCTTCCGGATCAATCATCATCCTCATGATGATCTTACGGTCGGAAGCATTTTATGAGTTAATAATGAAAATTAATGTCTTGAATTTTCAATTCTTGAAAATAAGAATTATCATTACTATTAACTCAAGAGATGTATCACAGACACTAAATAAACATTGTGATAGAAAATAACCCATTTTACTATTTATAGTCAAAATTATAATTTTTTTCTTAGAAGTGTATAATAAGTATCAGCCAATTCTGACTTCTAGGGCACACATATCTAACAAACTCTCACTTGACCTAAAGTCAATTGGCTACAAATCTAAGTCCGATCTTCTCAAGATGGGCTTCGATCTTCTACTAGCCCAATGGCTTTGTAAGTGGGTCTGCTGCATTATCTGCGGAGTCGACTCTCTTGACCTCAACGTAACTCTTCTTGAGGTAATCGTGGATGAGGTGGTATCGCTGCTTGATGTGCTTAGATTTTTGGTGAGACCTTGGCTCCTTAGTAAGGGCTATGGCACTATTGTTGTTGTAGTATAGAGGAATGTCATCTGATGGCACCACTCCAATCTCTACGGCAAACTTCTTATACCTTGGCTCCTAGGTCTTTCATGGAGAATTTTTTGGATAACCATATTTTAACTATGGTCAACATGGTAATATCATTCTCAATAAGAAGGATATCATCCACGTACAATACGAGAAAGACAACAGCGCTCCCACTAACCTTTTTGAAGACACATGGTTCTTCCTCATTCTTGATGAAACCAAACAATTTGATGACGTCATTGAAATGAGTATTCCAGCTCTGAGATGCTTGCTTAAGTTCATATATGGATCTTTGCAGCTTGCATACTTTGTGATCAGCATCACTGGATGTGAAACCTAGTGGCTGTTCTATATAGATATCTTTCTCAAGGTATCCATTTAAGAATGCCGTTTTCACATCCATTTGCCATATTTCATAATCGAAATAGGCTGCAATAGCAAGCAATGTGCGAATGAATTTTAACATAGCTATTGGCAAAAAGATATTCTAATAGTCAATGCCTTCACGTTGACTATACCCTTTTGCCACTAATCTAGCTTTGAATGTCTTCACATTTCCATCTGCACCAATCTTTCTCTTGTAGATCTATTTACACCCAATAGGTACTATACCTTTCGATGGATCTATCAAAGTCCAGACTTGGTTTGAGTGCATCGAGTCAATTTCTAACTTCATTGCCTCTAACTATTTCTCAGAGTCGATATCCGATATCACCTCATTATAGGTTTTGGGATCATCACCATGAACCCCATTACCTACGAGGAACATTTCCTCTACTTTCTCTGAAATAGTATCTAAATACCTCTCAGGAGGATGGAAAACTTTTTTTGATCTACAAGGTGGAGGAGGCAGTGATTGTATTGGCTTAATCTGATTTGGTTCCATTTGGTCCTTAGCTTGTTGCTCTCATGAGACTTTCTCCTCGAGCTTGATCTGCTTTTCAATGCTGCTATCTTGAATAAACCATTTTTCAAAAAAGATGGCATGTCGACTCACAATCACATTATGATCTTTTGGAATGTAGAAATAATATTCTAATGACTCTTTAGGATATCCTATAAATCGAGCTCTAAAGGATCTGAAGTCTAACTTGTCCGCTTGTTATCTTTTGACATGAGTCGGACAACCTTAAATTTTGAGATAACTCAGACTTGGTATTTTACCATGCCATATCTCATATGGTGTGGTAGAAACGATTTTAGAAGGAACCCTATTTAGTAAGTATATTGCAGTTAACAGACTGTATCCCCAAAGAAAATTAGAGAGGTTTGTGAAGCTCATCATGGATCAGACCATATCTAATAGGGTTCAGTTCCTTCGTTCTAAAACTCCATTGAGTTGAGGTGTTCTAGATGGAGTCCATTGAGAGACTATGCCATTTTTTTTGAGATAGTCCAGGAATTCTCGACTAAGGTATTCACCTCCTTGATCTGATCAAAGAATCTTAATAAATTTTTTAGTTTGCTTTTCTACTTCATGTCTGAATTTCTTGAACTTATCAAAAGCTTCAGATTTGTGTCTTATAAGATACACATACCTATACCTAGATAAATCATCGATAAAGGTTATGAAGTACACAAAGTTGCCTCTAGCCGACACATCAAATGGGCCGCACACATCAGTATGTACTAGGGCAAGAAGATCCATGGCCCTTTCTCCATGTCCTACAAAAGGGAGCTTAGTCATTTTGCCATGAAGACATGATTCACAAATTGGATATGACTCAAAAATCAAAGGACTCAATAGCCTAATTTTCTCCAATTTGTTAATCCTATCTTTTGCTATATGACCTAGTCTTAGGTGCCATAGATACCTATCGTTTGGACTATCCCTAGGTCATTTCATGGCATTCACATTTTGCTTGATATTAAAAATAGATACATCAATATGTAACTGGTAAAGACTGTTAATAAGGAAATCACTTGCAATTTTATTTCTTTCATAAAGAATGTTACAATGATCCTTAAGAAAACTAATTACATAGCCTTCTAGTGCTAGGCATGAAATAGAAATCAAATTCCTGCTTGTTGCAGGCACATAATAACAATCTTTTAATACTAAGTCTAAACCAGATGGTAATTGAAGAGGGTATGTTCCCACAGTCATAGCAGCAACTCTTGCTCCATTTTCGAAGTAGGATCATCTCACCATCCCTCAACCTCCTGCTATCCTCAAGATCCTGTATGGAAGTGCACAAATGAGCACTAGAACTAGAGTCAAGCACCCAACTGGATGTAGAAGAAATCATAAGGTTAGACTCAATTATGAGCATACCTCCAGAAGGACCTGCCTCCTTCTTATTTTTTAGGGTGGCCAGGTAAGTAGGGTAGTTTCACTTTCAGTGGCCATCAGTATTGCAATGAAAATACTTTTATTTGTTAGCAGCCTTCTTCTTCAGCTCTACCTTTTTCTTCTTTTCTCCTTCCACCTTCTACTTTTTCACATACTTCTTCTTTCCGAAAGAGTTTTTCTTGAAAGAAGTCTGTTCCATAGAAAGCACTGAGCCTTTAGAACCTTTTATAGAAAGCTCAGCAGTAACCAACATGTTCATAAGCTTAGCTAGAAAATTTTGAAGTTTATGCGTATGCTAGTTTATGATGAACTGCCCATATACATCAGTCAAAGATTACAAAATTATATTAGTCTGTAGATCCAGGTCCAACTTCACTCTGAGCTTCTCAAGATCTTCCAAATCCTTGATCAACATCAGATAATGATCTTGGACTAACCGCCCATCACATATGTTAGCCTTGAATAGTCATTTAGTGACTTGATACTTGGCTGTGTGACTCTGTCCACCAAACATCTCATGTAGGTGAGCCAACATTTGACGGACAGTCCTAATATCTTCATATTGATGCTGAAGCTCATCAGACATCGAGCCCAACATTGAGTATCTAATCTTGTTATCTTCATCCATCCACTTATTAAGAGATGCTCTCTGTTCAACTGATGGATAAGTTGATAAGGTGGGAGAGTCTTGGTTCAATATATGAGTTAACTTCTCAGAACCCAAAATGATTTTGAAGTTTTGGAGCCAATCCTTGTAATTAGGTTCGATCAGTCTGTGGGTATCCAGGATATGTGCTAGTGGATTGGAGGCAGATATTTTCTTATAGAGAGTCAAAGTTTTTAGTTAGATATTGTAATTTAGACTTGACTAATTTATTCAGGAGTTTTATTTTTAAACAAATTAGCTCCCACTATTTTCTTGGATCCCTACACTTTCTCTATAGAGATGCAAAAAATCTCCACGATTAATGATTTTTAGTGGGTGGTGCGGTCCCACTAATTGACTCATCACCTCACCTAACAGTTATTGGTGATGGGTTAGCTAATGAGTGAATAACCCTTGTTCAATGATTCTCTAATCATGGTGCACCCAAACTTGATCTCTAATTCATGAATCTCACCATACCCAAAATATTGATCCACTCTTTAGTTAAGTCAGATCTACCATTTACATAGATTGGATTCCTAATTGAGTCTCTCACCGTATCCAAAATATTAAGCACAATCCATCCTCCAGCCCATAGCATCCAATGTCTAATAGACATGATTACATCTTCTCGGTGCAATTGAACCACTGTAACCAGCCGAGAATAATCAATCCTGAGAAGGGCCTGCACATCTACAATGATGGAGGACCTTAGACTTAATCTTTTCTTAGGAAGATTTGATTTAGGTCTCGTTAAACTAGACTTGACATAGTCATAACCATTATGACTAACCTAGTGGCATGGGTTAGCTCGGATTATTGGCCACCTCAGATCAAGACTGAGCCAACAAATATGGCTAGATAAGTGAGATCGGTGGAAGGGATATGCCATTAACTCAACAAGAATGCATTCGAGTCGAGTAGCTCCCAATTGAAAATTAGTCGATCGTATTTGCCAAACTTACCTTAGACACCAAATTATTGAACCAGAACCAATCGGATTAGCCTTCAATTCAGACTCTAACCACTAAGCCTAATTAGGTCTTAGCTTGATTGATCACTCATGTGACTTGATCTTGACCCAGACTTAATCCTATTAGGCTAGTCAATTTAAGCACTCTTGATCCCATCTAACCAACTCTTGATTCGGTTTGATCAACTACTTAGACCTAATTGAGCTATCCAAGCTCGAATCCAATTTTATGAATATGTCTTAGATCTTAAATTTTTAATTTTAGATCTAACATATTTCATAATCTTAATTCTCAATTAAGTTTAGGGTTCATAAATAAAATATGTAAATAAAATTCTAGAATTTCAGGATCTAAAGTTTTATAGAAAATAAGTTCTTAATTTTTTATTAAGGATGAACGTGCAGCATCCCTATACATCATAAGAACATCCCATCGAATGGAAGGAGAGGGCATTTAAATGCTACTTTATTCTTATGATCGGACGGCCAAGGAGAACGTCTTAATCAAAAATATAAAAAACTATAAAACTAGTTAGATCTACATCATATATCTTATATATAAAAAATTGATCTAACTATAAACATGTTTTGCATACATCTCATGCATCATATCATGCATGTTTTCAGATCTAGATTATCTCATAATTCATCTAAAAAATTAAATTTAAATTGATCTCATCAAAATAAATTCTATTCTAGATAATTATATAGAACTATTCTACAACTAGTCTAAACATGCAGCATCATATCTCATACAAACCAAAAATTAAATAATTTTATTTTCTATTTTTTAAATCTTATTATAATATTTATAATATTAAAAAATAGTAAATAAATTGATCTAAAATTATAACTTAATCAAATTAAATTATGATCATGCAAGGCTATACATAGAATAATTCTATTCTACAACTAGTCATGCATCTTGTAGAACTTAGATCTAAATTATTTAATTTTAATTTTTTTAATTTTAGATATAATCACATCTTATGTGACATCTAAAATTACTTAATTATTAGATTAAAAATAAATTTAAATTAGATATGCACTAGAAATTGCCTATTTTATTTTGAATAATGTTTTGAGTAAGTCTGTTGCAAAGACTCCATATGAGATATGAACTGGACGTAAGCCAACACTCACTCACTTTAGGGTTTGAGGATGTTCGGCTTATGTTAAACATTTACAACCAAAAAAGCTTGGACCTAGGTTCGATAAATGTCTGTTCATAGGGTATCCCAGGAAAACTAGAGGTTATTACTTCTACCTTGCTGAAGAACAAAAGATGTTCGTCAGCAATAGAGTAGTCTTTTTGGAAAAAAAATTTCTTAGTGAAGGAACAGCTGTCTCTAATGTTGAACTTAATGAAGTTCGACAGGTGGAAGAATCGACATATTCTAGTGAACCTACAGGACTAGATTTGATAAAATTAAATCTAAAGCCTATTGAAATGGCACCAAGAAGATCCGATAGAGTACCACATCAATTGGATAGATACTATGATTTTTTGTTCTAGAACGGTGATCCTATCGAACTTGATGAGAATGATGAGGATCCAATCACCTACATGGATGCCATGTAGAGATCCGACTCCGATATGTGGCTGAAAGCCATGGAATTCAAAATGAAGTTCATGAAGGTCAACAGTGTATGGACACTAGTTGATCCACGTAAAGAGGTAAAACCTATTGGGTGTAAGTTGATTTTCAAAAGAAAATGGGGCACAAATGGGAAGGTGGAGACCTATAAATCCCGTCTGGTTATGAAGGAATATCGTCAGCATTATGGTATTGACTGTGACTAGACATTTTCTCTAGTGGCAATGCTCAAATCTATTCGGATCATGCTTGTGATAGCGGCTTACCTAGACTATGAGATCTGGCAAATGGATATGAAAATAGCTTTTCTAAATGGAGAGCTAGATGAAGAGGTATATAGGATACAGCCTGAGGGTTTCACATCTATAGATGAGTCTAAGGTGTGCAGGCTTTGAAGATCCATCTATGAATTGAAGCTGACATCATGGAGTTAGAACATGCGTCTTGATAAAGTAATCAGAACATATGAATTCGTTAAGAACAGAGAAGAACCCTACGTGTATAAATGGGCCAATGATTCTGTTGTTGTATTTTTTGTACTGTATATTGATGACATTCTCTTAATCAGAAATGACATCACTGCATTATAGAAAATAAGGGTTTGGTTGTCATCTCAATTCTTCATGAAGGACTAGGGAGAAGCTTCCTACATCCTAGGGATGAAGATCTATAGGGATAGATCTAAAAGATTGCTAGAATTATCCCAGTCCATGTACATTGATACCATACTGAAGAGGCTCAGCAGGAAGAATTTCAAGAAGGGCTATCTCTCGATAGGCCATGAAATTTTGCTCTCGAAGAGGGATTGTTCGACAACTCCTCAAGAGAGAGAACGTATGAGTAGAATACCGCATGCTTCGATAGTGGGTTCTATTATATATGCCATTGATGCTTGGTAATCTATAGCTATGGCAAGTGCACCAGTCGATCAAGTAATAAAGTAAATGAGTAGAGTATCATCCCTAGAGAATTGAAAAATAAGTACTGAAAAGTTCTTTCCTATGCTTTATTTAGAAGACCAATTTATGAGAATAAGAAATTAAAGAACAAAATAAAGAAATAATTAAAAATTTTAATTAAATAGAGAGAGTGTAATTATTAGGATTTTAAACTTAAGAGCAATGTATTATTAAGGTAATCGATTCACCAACTCAGTCAATATAATATTTAGATTACTAGATTAATTTTATTTCATGTGACGGTGGAGTTTCCTAGTTTATTCACTATCCTTTGGTCCAGGCATAGTAAAACTATCAATATTTATTAATTATTCTTTGGTCCAAGTGTAATTTAAATAAATATTAATGCATTAAGTTTTGTGAAACCCTCTAATTAAAATATGCTGCGTCCAAAGCACACTAAAATTCCCGCATGCATATGAATTCTAATTTGATTCATGATACAAGGTATATAATCAAGAAGCAATAACATAGATGTACTTGGTCTGTAACATCTATGTTCATTAGATCAATTAGAAGATGGCTAGTAATCTAAAAGCATTAAGATCAGATTTATAAACTTCTCATGAATAAAATTTAAAATTAAAAATAAATTACACTGAATATTACATCAAAAGAGTGGTTACATCTTAGCCTTAGTAAAAAAAAATTTAGTTCATGATAACAAGTTCAAAAATAGTAAATAAAATAAAAACATAAAAAAATTAGACTGTTTGATTGCTAAAATTGATTGTCCGTCGCTCTTAGTGTGGAGAACTTGGTGAAGAAAAAGAGAAGCTCCTTGATCAATGTTCTGATTGTCAGAAGAAGAAAAGAAAAGAAAAAAATAAAAATCCCTTCCTTTTCTCTCAAAAATCTCTCTTCTCTTTCTACCTCTCTCCTCTCTTTCTTTTGTTTTTCTTCTTTTTTTTACTGTCTCTCCTTTTTTTTTCTTCTTCGGCAATAGTAGACTTTTTATAGGCTGAGAGGTGGATTTTTCCATCAAAATCCTATTAAAATTAGGTTTAAAACTCTCAAAATAACTCAAAAAGAGTCTTGGACCAATTTTAACCATTGGATGTTGATCAAATGGTCCAAAAATCACTTAAAAATCATCTTAAAATCCCAAATCAAGTCAAAATTCATTTCGACCATCCGATCAGCCTTAAAGATCAAATCTGGACCGTCAGATCATGCATAGAGAAGCCTCTGATTCTTAGTTTTAAAGTCGGGATGAATCTCAATCATTGGATCTCGATCGGGAGCTGTATCTGCCGTTCGTTAGCGCATGCATTTCGATCGTCCGATCAAATCCTAGTCAAAGGTGCCCATCGGATCAAAGAAAATTCTCAAATTATCCTCTATAGACCATGTGCGAGTCTGGTGTTGCATGGACCGCCGCATTCTTCAGCCAATCAGAGCATGCTTCTCCATGTAAAATCCCCAAAATGCCCTCCAAACGGTCCACCGTGTGCCACGAAAAATGCTGACGTCAGCCTAGCATCAGCGTTGCATCAGCAGGTTGGTCTGCTGGATGAGGTCGGGCCAGGCGGTCTGCTGAGCTAATTTTGCTGAACCGATTTGAACCGGATCGGCTCTATCTCTTTTTTTTTTGAAATTCAATTTCGGACTCGTTTGAAGTCCATTTTGTCTGAAATTTATTTCATCTGAATTAGAAAAATAAGATCTTCATATTGGTGGCCTTCTTTCCTACGTAAGATTAATAAAAGTATCAATTTCTAAAAAATAGATTAATTTATTTTATAATTTAATACTTTTATTAGTATATTTTTACCACTTATCATACCTCCCAACTTAGTCATTGCTAGTCCTATAGCAATATTTTATTTAATACCATATTTTAATAAGATTATCCATCAAAAAGATAAAATCTAGGACTAAAGATCAAAAAATTTAGAAAATACTGTTAATTAAGCATTGAGCTTCAGAAGCAAATTTTTCAGTCAATACAATTAAAAACTTTCTTAGAGTACATCAAAGATCTATAGCACTTATGTTCCTGATGACTAACTTTAGTATTTCAATGTTAAATTAAAAGAACAAAAGTATCCTCTCTTATCATCTATTTTGGTCAATTTTCTATACATTCTCAATTTTATACTCATGAATTAAGGTAGCTTTCACACTACCCCCATTTTTTTTTTTTTGCTGTGCTGAGCATCCTGGCCTTTCCTTTACTATTTTACGTGAATTTTCACACTTGACCTAGGTGCAGAGACCCAGTTACTAGGCTTTGGGCAATCCACATATACTCTATCTTTTGTACTTTATTTTTAGGTAGGTAGCTCTTTCCTTAAATTCAAGTTTCTTTGATTAGAATGTATATTAATTATCAATTTTTAGTGATAATTGAATCCTCAGTTGGCCTTATAATCAATACCTACTTTGCCTTGTTAGTGTGCATGTGCAATTAGAAGTGCTAATAGTCTTTTAATGACCTAAGTAGGCTGCTAAAAGTCAACCAACTAATCTACTTCTTTAACTTGTTACATTCATTAGCAAATAATTCTATCTTTTATCACTTGTCCAGTCTATCTTGCTCAAGATTTTCTTCTTGACACATGATTTTTTTTCTTTTTTATCCCCTAACTTATTCTACATTATCTTAAAGGAGAAAGAAAAATAAAGGGTGCAATAAAGGATAGGAAGGAATACACCTGATTTAGTTTAGTCTGGTTCTTTAAAGCTTTGAAATTTTGCTTGAGCTCTCATTGATTTTTCTCTACAAAATTAAAAATACACACCAAAGCAGTAAAAGAGCAATAATAAATTACTGAAAAAAAAACAAAAAAGATCAAAACTAAAAAGAAAAGAAATAATCTATCTAGTAGTTCTGATTTATAGTCTTCAGCTTAACTTTCTTTGAGTTCTGGTTGAATCAATTTGGTGCCACTTCAATTGAAATACTTTCATGTTTGGTCGAGCCCTCTTTCAATTGGACATTTCTAGCTTTTATAGTCTCAAACCTATTTTTTATAGAATTCTCATATACTGAATTATCAATAATATCAATTAAAAAATAAGTTTGATTATCATCAGAATGTTTAGTATCTTTGAAAATATTAAAAATAACTTATTTATTTTGGATTCTAAGAATTAATTTTTCTTGTTGGACATCTATTAAAGCTCCTCTAGTAGCTAAAAAGGATCTCCCTAAAATAAGGGGTACATCATAATCTTCTTTTATATCAAGAATAATAAAATCAATAGGAAAAATAAACTTGTTTACCTTTACCAAGACATCCTCCACTATACCTCTTGGATATTTGATGGATCTATCGGCTAATTGAATAGTGGTAGGCTTCGGTTCTCCTAGACCCAGCTTCCTAAAAATAGAAAAAGGCATGAGATTAATACTTGCTTCCTAAATCACATAAAACTTTATCAAAACTACAATCACCAATAATGCAAGGGATAGTAAAACTCTCTGGATCTTTTAGCTTCTATGGTAATTTATTTTGAAGTATTGCTGAGCATTCTTCATTCAAATTTATTCTCTCATGCTCCTTCAGCTTTTTCTTATTTGTTAGGATTTCTTTGAGAAACTTGGCATACCTGGGCATTTGAGTGATAGCATCTACAAAAGGAATATTAATATGTAAATTCTTTAATATTTTGAAAAAGTTAGAAAATTTCTTATCTGGATGCTGTATTTGTCTCTCTGGGAATGATAGTGGTGGCACGTAGGGCTTCACATTTGGGTCAGCAAACTGTATACCTGGAGACCATCCATCTGCTGGTTATTTTGGTGATTGACGAATTTTAGTTGATGGTTCCTTATTTGTAGTTGGCTCTTCAGTCTCTTTCTTCTAATGTGGCTTCTCCAGCTTTGTACCACTTTTTAGGGTGATAGCATTGACTTGCTTCCTTGGATTGGTCTCCGTGTTGCTGGGCAAGGATCCCTGAGGTCTCTCGGAGATTATCTTAGCCATTTGACCTATTTGCATCTCCAAATTTCAAATTGCTACTGCTTGGTCTTGTCTAAGTTTGGCTTCTAAATTTTTTATAGTTGCTTCTTGGTTTTGCATAAATTTGACCATCAGCTCTTCCATGTTGGACTTCTTTCCAGGTACTTAAAATCCTGGGGGTGGCTGTTATGCTGCATTTTGATTACTCCATGAGAAATTTGGGTGCTGCCTCCACCCTTAATTGTATGTGTTAGAGCAAGGATTATTTTATTGTGGCCTAAAAAAATTACCAACATAATTAGCTGTATCAGTTGCTTTAGCAAAAAGATTACCTGTTTGGCAATTGCTCGTATTGTGTCCTCCTCCACATAGGCCACAGGTGATGCCCTGAACATGCATAGCTATTCCCTTCAAGTTGTTGACTTCTGCTCTAAGGGCAACAATTTCAGCTAGTAAGGTTGGCACACAATCTACTCCCTGCACAGCTGCTAGTCTTTTTGGCATCATGCATTCTATCTGCCACTAATAGCTATTTGATGCCATCTCATCGATCAGATTGAAGGCTTCTTCCTTCATTTTTTGATTAATTGTTCCTCCTCCTACTGCATCAATCATAGAATGATTAGTAGGAGATAAACCATTATAGAAAGTTTGTACCTAAAGCCATATGGATAGTTGATGATGTGGACATCTCCTCAGCAATTTTTTGAAATGCTTCCAAGCCTCATATAGTGTCTCCATGTCCATCTGCATAAAAGAAGTGATATCGTTGCACATCTTGGCAGTCTTGGAAGGTGTAAAGTATTTGGCTAAGAATTTTTGGGCTAGGACATCCCAAATTATGATAGAACCTATAGGAAGAGAATGAAGCCAACTCTTACCTTTGTCTCATAAAGTTCAACAGATAGAAAGACCGACACCAATGGCTGAACAAAAATCAGATTTGATTAGATCAAATTCGAAGCCCAATATACCTGCACCATTAAGGTGATCCGATAGAGTACCATATCAGTCGGACAAATACTATAGTTTTTTGGTCCGGGTTGGTGATTCCATCAAACTCGATGAAAAAGATAAGGATTCGATCACCTATATAGATGCAATGCAGAGACCTGATTCCAAGAAATGGCTTAAAGCCATAAAATTCGAGATGAAGTCCATGAAGGTCAATGATGTGTGAACATTGGTTGACCCATCCAAATGGGTTAAATCCATTGGGTGTAAATGAATCTTCAAAAGGAAGAGAGGCACAGATGAAAAGATGGAGATCTATAAAGCCCATCTGGTTGCCAAGAGGTATCATCAATATTATGGTACTAACTATGATGAGACGTTCTTTTCTATGGCAATGCTCAAATCCATTCAAATAATGCTTGTGATAGCTGTCCATCTGAATTATGAAATTTGATAGATGGATGTGAAGATAGCTTTTCTGAATAGAGAGCTGACAAAAAAGAAATGTATATGATACAACCTGAGGGGTTCACATCCATAGATGAGTCCAAGGTATGCAAGCTTCAAAGATCCATTTATGGATTGAAGCCAGCATCTCGAAGTTGGAACATGCACTTTGATAAGATGATCAAAACGTATGACTTCATTAAGAATGGAGAAGATCCCTACATTTATAAATGGACAAATGGTCTAGTAGTGGTATTCCTTATCTTGTATATGGATGATATTTTTTTAATCAAAAATAACATCCCCGCACTGCAAGGAATAAACATTTGGTTGTCATCTCAATTCTCCATGAAGGATTTGGGTGAAGCATCCTACATTCCAGGAATGAAGATCTTTAGGGATAGATTTAAGAGGATGATTGGGTTATCCCAGTCCACATACATAGAAACTATGCTGAAAAGGATCAGCATGGAGAATTCCAATAAGGGCTATCTTTCGATAGGCCATCAAATTTCTTTCTCTAAGAAGGATTGTCCGATAACTCCTGAAGAGAGAGAGCATATGAGTAGAGTCCATATACTTCGGTAGTGGGATCTATCATGTACGTCATGATATGTACGATACCAGATATGGCATACTCACTAAGAGTAGTGAGTAGATACCAATCTGATCCAGGAGAGAACCACTAGAAGGTGGTGAAAGCCATTCTTAAGTATTTAAGAAATACTAAGAATCAATGGTTGGTTTATAGTGAGTTAGATTTGAAACTTGTAGAGTTTATAGACTCTAGCTTTCAATCTGACCATGATGATAGCAGAAGCATGTCAGGTTATATCTTTATCCTCAATGATGGAGCCATCTGCTGGAAGAGTTCCAAGCAGCATGCTGTGGCAGACTTTGTTTGTGATGTAGAGTGCATCGCAGCATCAGATGCTGCAAAAAAAGCTATGGCTAAAAAAATTCATTTCCAAACATGGAGTAGCACCCTCTCTTGATAGATCGATCTTGCTCTACTGCGACAGCACTGATGCTATTGCTCAGACGAAGGATCCGAAAGCACACCAGTGGATGAAGTACATACTGCATTGCTACCACCTGGTCCCCATAGATAATGGATCAAGATGACATCGATCTTTAGAAGATTGATGGAAAGGAGAACCTGGCCAACCCCTTTACTAAAGCCCTGGCGATAAAGGAGTTCGACGACCACAAGTTGTACATAGGTATTAGATATTGTGCCAAATGTTTTTAGGATAAGTGGAAGTTATTAGAAAATATGTCCTAAAGCCAATTATCAGTCTATTAATGGTTGAGCTATCTTATAATTATAATTAATTTATTAATGAATAAAATAAATATTTTGGTATTTTCATCATAAAATCTATATTTTTTAATAAACTTCAATATTTTGATGAAGTCCTTAGGACTATTTAGTTTTGATAAAGAGAGAATTTATCGATTAGTCCTTAAATTGTTCACGATCAAATGATACGCTATTAATTAGGATGACCACATTTATCAAGCATAAGGCATTGTATGCCATATAAGTATGTTGTCCTCTTAATCAAGGAGTGTAGAGATCTTAGTATGGCATACAAATGAGACGTAAAGGTACATCATCATTAAACATAACCAACTCTAGAGCATTCTACTTTCGAGAATTACTCTAATGGGATATAGGTATAAGTATCCTGTAGACTTAAGATCACCATAGTGGCTTGCAAGCAACTCATTATGCTTTGGTACTGGACTAACTAGATTTCTAATTCATTAATGAAAGATTTTTATGTTAGATATGTGTGCCCTAGAAGTCAGAATTGGCTGACACTTAAAATACACTTCTAGGGGCAAAATTATAATTTTGACTATAAATAATAAAATGGGTTATTTTCTATCATATAAGTATATTTAGTGTCTGTGATACATCCCTTGAGTTAATGGTAATGATAATTCATATTTTCAAGAGTTGAAAATTTAAGACATGAATTTTCATTTATTAACTCATAAAATGCTCCTGACCATAGGATCATCAGGAGGATAATGATTGATCCGAAAGGTTGGTGTATAATCATTTTTTTGTAGTAGATGAGTCTTAAGTCTACGGTGTAGAGACACCGAAGCGAGAGTATAGGTACTCATTAGAGAATGAGGGCACTAAGCGTGACCACCTCGAGTAGTCATAAGGAAGTCTACCTTCTCGTCGACAACTGACTCGATGCTGTAGTGGTGTGTCTGGTTCTTTGACCTAAGGTGCATCGACGGTTCACCTTGAGGGTGTTATAATTTGACTACACCATGACTCGGTCTCCTAGCCATTCGGAATCCTAAGGTGTATGTTGGCTATAGCATATTCATTGTAGGAATTGGATTGCACCAAGATGGAATCTATCTACGTCGGTGGATGAGGAGCAGCCCTATGATGATCATGAGAATCAAGTCCATAAGCCCATGGCCATGGTAGAGAGTGAAATAATAGAAAGAGGTTCTATTAAGGTTTTCACATCAGACTTGAATCGAATGATTAAATCATATGATAGAAATTAGGATTTGACGAGTTCACCTTAACCCTAATCTGATCGGGGCTCAAGATAGAAGAACTTAATCACATAAGTAACTACACCAAGAGGTTCATTTTTAGTTTTGATTGGTTGCCACCATATGCTGCTAGGTGTCACTGGTGGATTTTGGGAGCAATTAGGATGATTTAGATGATCAATCATTCTAAGTTGTCTGAATCAGAAGAGTTCTGATCTATCGAAAGAAATTTTGATGATGTTAATGATGGAGATCATAACATATCCCATTACCATACAGAACTGAACATAACTAGATCACACAAACAAGGGTTTGGATTTGGATATCATCAATTGGACTAACCCAGTTCAATTGATTTGAATAAGATTCAATTAGGTTCAAGAAAATCGTGCTAGTACATGATTGAGCCTAACGTTCTCCTTTTTCTTATTATAAAAGTTATTTTGACTAAGCCAAATGAGTTTATGCTCACTCAGATACCTTTACCTGATCTGACTGGAGCTTGTTCAAGTCAGAAAAGGGTTGTCTTAATTTATGAGATAAATTTGAGACAAGACCTGCCATTTTTCATCACCTACTAATTCTTGTACTTTGACTTGATCAAACATTGACCTTTGACCTTTGGACATCTGCCCATGTGTCATGCCCTTATTGGAGAGTAGATAGGGGCTTGTCCCCTCTCTGAAAATTGGAAAGAAGGGGGCACATGCCTAGGATGGCGTGCGCCCATGGATAGGGATGCTGGAGTCCCATACGGATGGGACTCTAGGTTGCTTCTTGGTTTCTACTTAGGTGGCCCTTGGGTATCTACCTTGACCAATCTTAAGTGCCATCTAAGAATGAACCTATGGGTCTCTCATCTGATTAGATCAGGTGATGTCATCCCATCAATCAGATTTAGATATGATTGCATAAAGCAACGTGATTGGCCGGAACGGAGTGATGTTTATCCACTATATCTGTTTACTGCCACACCGGCGCATGCAAGAGTCTATACAAAGAACCCTATCTGCGCCCACTTTGAGAACTCCTTCTTCCAAGCCATGCCCAAGGCTGCCCCTCTCCCTTCTCCATGCCACCATCTGGCCCTCTCTCCTCCTCCTCTCATGCCCAAGGAGTTGGCCCTTCAGATAGTGCGAGTCAGGCAAGGAAAGGCTAACAAAAAGAAGAAGGTAGCACGCTGCAGAGACACCGTGACTTCAGAAGAAGTTTTGATAAGATTCTCCAAATCAAATTCAGATCTAATTTTTGGAGAAAAGAGAAGAGAAGGAGAAGATCTCTAGATCATACTGAGGTGGATATTGGTAGAGGCTAGGCACTTGTCATGGCTAGATCCAGAACCTCAGGGCTTCGGTAGGATCATCAACGGGTAATCAGATTACCCCAGAATCAAGATAAAATTAATTTAAAATTAATTTAATTTTATTTTTTTAATTATTAAATTATAAATTAGATCTAAAAAGTGTTAGATCTAATCTGGATCTAAGAAATGATTTTTGAAATATGCCTCTCGATCTAATCATATCTGAACGAACCTAACCCCAGGAAATCAGGATTTTCCTTCAACTGGTATCAGAGCCAGGTTCTTATAAATTTTTTTTAGATCTAATTTAATCTGATTAATTAGTAATTTTAGATATCACATGAGATGTAATTAGATCTAAAATTAGAAAAATAAAAAATTAAAATTAATTAATATAGATCTAATATATATGAGATACATAACTAGACTAGGTATAGAATTGTTCTATGTGTAGTCTAGTATAATCATATTTTTTTATTTGATTGAATATGATTTTTAGATCTATTTACTTTCTATTTTTTGATATCATAAATATTATAATCAGATCTAAAAATAGAAAATAAATTAAATTTAATTTGTTCATATGAGATATGATAGTTGCATGTTTAGACAAGTTGTAGAATAGTTCTGCAAATTGGTCTAGATTAAATTTTATTTGATAAGATCAAATTTAAATTTAATTTTTTAGATGATTATGAGATAATTTAGATCTAAAAAATGCATGCATGATGATATATTGATATATCAAACATGTTTTAGTTAGTATCATTTTTTTATATGAGATATATGTTTAGATCTAATTAGTTTTTGTAGATTAGTTGTTTTTCTGATTAAGGTGTTCCCCTTGGCCATCCGATCATAAGAACAAAGTAGGGCTTAAAGATCCTCTCCTCCCATTCGATGGAGTGTTCTTATGATGTGTAGGGATGCTGCGCGTTCGTCCTTAATTAGAAATTGAAAAACTTACTTTCTGCAAAACTCTAGATCCTGAAATCCTAGGATCTTGTTTACATGTTTTATTTAAGAACCCTAACTTAATTAAGAATTAAGTTTATGAAATATCAATTAGTTCTAAAATTAAGAATTTCATATCTAAGACATATGCATAAATCTGGATTCGAACTTGGGTAGCTCAATTAGGTCTAGCGGTTGATCAAATCGAATCAAGAGTTGGTTAGATGGGATCAACAATGCTTAAATTGACCAGCCTAATAGGATTAAGTCTGGGTCAAGATCGAGTCACGTGAGTGATCGATCAAGCTAAGACCTAATTAGACTCGGTGGTTAGAGTCTAGATTGTAGGCTAACCCGATTGGTTCTATCTCAATAATTTGGTATCTAAGATAAGTTTGGCAGATACGACGGACTGATTTTTAATTGGGAGCTACTCGACTCGAATGCATTCTTGATAAGTTAATGGCATATCCCTTCCACTGGTCTCACTTACCTGGCCATGTTTGTTGACTCAGTTCTGATCTGAGGTGGTCAATAATCCGAGCTAACCCATGCCACTAGGTTAGTCATAATGGTTATGACTATGTCAAGTCTAGTTTAATGAGACCTAAATCAAATCTTCCTAAGAAAAGATTAAGTCAAAGGTCTTCCACCATTGTAGATGTGCGGGCCCATCCCGAGATTGATTATTGTCGACTGGTTACAGTGGCTCAGTTGCACTGGAAAGATGCAATCATATCTATTAGGCATCGGATGCTACGGGTTGGAGGATGAATTGGGCTCAATATTTTGGATACTGTAAGAGACTCAATTAGAAATCTAATTTGTGCAAATGGTGGGTCTGACTTAACTAAGGAGTGGATCAATATTTTGGACACGGTGAGATTCATGAATTAGAGACCAAGTTTGGGGGCACCATGATTAGAGAATCATTGAACAAGAGTTGTTCACCCATTGGCTAATCCATCACCAATAACTGTTAGGTGAGGTGATGAGTAAGTCAGTGGGACCGCACCACCCACTAGAAATCAGTAATCATGGAGATTTTTGCATCTCTACAGAGGGAGTGTAGGGATCCGAGAAAATAGTGGAAGCTAATTTGTTTAAAAATAAAATTTCTAAATAAATTGGTTAAGTCTTAATTACAATATCTAATTAGAAACTTTGACTCTCTACAGGAAGATGTCTGCATCCAACCCACTAGCACGAATCCTGGACACCCATAAACTGACCAGACCAAATTATAAGGATTGGCTTTGGAACTTCAAAATTATTTTGGATTTCGAGAAGTTAACTCATCTATTGGACCAGGATCCTCCTACCTTACCAGCTTGTCCATCCGTTGAACAAAGAGCGTCTCTGGATAAGTGGACTAACGAAGATAATAAGGCCAAATACTATATGTTGGCTTGATGTCTGATGAGCTTTAGCGCCAACATGAAGATATCAGAACTGCTCGTCAAATGTTGGCTCACCTATAAGAGATGTTTGATGAACAAAGTCACGCAACCAAGTATCAAGTCACTAAACGACTGTTCAAGGCTAAGATGCATGATGGGCAGTCAGTTCAAGATCATTATCTGATGAAGATCAAGGACTTGAAAAAGCTTGAGAAGCTCGTAGTGAGGTTGGACTTGGATCTATAGAATGACATAATTCTGCAATCCTTGACTGATGTGTATGGGTAGTTCATCATGAACTACCATATGCATAAACTTCAAAACTCCTTGGCCAAACTTATGAATATGATGGTTACCACTAAGCTTCCAATGAAAGGTTGTAAAGGCTCAGTATTGCAATGGAAAAAAACTTGAAAAAAAATGAAAAAAAATGAAAAACAAAAGAAGAAAAAAAAAGTAAATAAGAGAGAGCCGAAATTAAAAAAAATATTAAAAAAAAAAAAAAAAAAAAAAAAAAAAAAAAAAAAAAAAGAAAAAAAAAAAGAAAACCAATGATAGAAAATAATAAAGAAAAAATCAAAAAAACAAAGAAACAAAAAAATAAAAAAAAAAAACAAGAAAAAAAAGAGAAAGAAAAATAAAAAAAAAAAAAAAATATAAAAGAGAAAAAGGAAGAATAAAAAAGAAAAAAAAGAAAAGAAAAAAAAAATAGAAAAGATTAAAAAAAAAAAAAATAGAAAAAAAAAAAAAAAAAAAAAATTATACATATACAATAAAATGAGAAATAAAAAACGAATAAAAAAAACAAAAAAAAAAAAAAAAAAAAAAAAACAAAAAACCCCGCAGCTCCTCGTACGCGCTCCGCCCCCGCGACCCGTCTTCCCGCCCCCCTTCCCCCCTAAAAAAAACGAGCAAAGAAAAATTAAAAAAGGAAAAAAAAACAAAGAGAAAACCGCCCCCCTCCCCCCCACCCCCGCCCCCCCCTCCCGCTACTGTTTCTGCGGTTTGAATTGGAGATGGCTTCGGGTTCCAAGAGAAAGTCTTTGAAAAGAAGAGAGAAGTCTATGAAAAGCAAAGGTGGAAGGAGGAAGAAGAAAAAGGCAAAGCTAAAGAAGAAGGGCCGCTGAAAGAAAAAATTTATTTTCATATGCAATAATGACAGCCACTGGAAGCGATAACTGCCCTACTTACCTGGCCACCCTAAAGAAGAAGGAGGCAGGTCTTCTGAAGGTAATGCTGCTTTATTTGAGTTAACCAAGTTATCTACTAATGATTTTCTTGCATCTAGTTGGGTGCTTGATCTGCTTCTATGGTCTAGTGTCTCACTTATGCACTTCTATGCAGGGTCTTGAGGATAGCAGAAGGCTGAGGGATGGTGAGATGATCCTATGCATCGAAAATGGAGCAAGGGTTGGTGTCATGGCTGTGGGAACATATCCTCTTCGACTACCATCTGATTTATACTTAGTATTAAAAGACTGTTATTATGTGCCTGCAACAAGCAGGAATTTGATTTCTATTTCTTGCCCTGCATTAGAAGGCTATGTAATTAGTTTTTTTAAGGACCATTGTAACATTCTTTATGAAAGAAATAAAATTGCAAATGGTTTTCTTATTAACGATCTTTATCAGTTACATGTTGATGTATCTATTTTTAACTTTGAGCAAAATGTGAATGCCATAAAATCAAAATAACCTAGGAATAGTCCAAATGATAGGTATCTATGGCACCTAAGATTAGGTCATATAGCAGAAGATAGGGTTAACAAATTGAAGAAAACTGGGCTATTAAATTCGTTGACTTCTGAGTCATATCCAATTTGTGAATCCTATCTTCATGGCAAAATGACTAAGCTCCCTTTTGTAGGACATAGGGAAAGGGCCACAGATCTTCTTATCCTAGTACATACGATGTGTGCGGCCCATTTGATGTGCCGGCTAGAGGCAACCTAGTCTTCTCATAACCTTTATCGATGATTTATCAAGCTATGAAAATTCAGACATGAAGTAGAAAAGCAAATTGGTAAACCCATTAAGGTTCTTCGATCAGATCGAGGAGGTGAATACCTTAGTCGAGAATTTTTAGAATATCTCAAAGAAAATGGCATAGTCTCTTAATGAACTCCATCAGGAACACCTCAACTCAATGGGATTTCAGAACGAAGGAACCGGACCCTATTAGATATGGTCCAATCCATGATGAGCTTCACAGACCTTCCTAATTTTCTTTGGGGATACTGTTTGTTAACTGCAATTTACCTACTGAATAGGGTTCCTTCTAAAACCAATCCTACCATACCGTATGAGATATGGCATGGTAAGAAATCAAGTCTGAGTCATCTCAAAATTTGGGGTTGTCCGGCTCATGTCAAAAGACAACAAGCAGACAAGTTAGACTTTAGATCCTTTAGAGCTCGATTCATAGGATATCCTAAAGAGTCATTAGGATATTATTTCTACATTCCAGAAGATCACAATATAATTATGAGTCGATATGCCATCTTTCTTGAAAAATAGTTTATTCAAGATAGCGGCATTGGAAAGCAGATCAAGCTCGATGAGAAAGTCTCACAAGAGCAATAAGCAAAGGACCAAATGGAACCAAATCAAGTTAAGCCAATCCATATACTACCTCCTCCACCTCGTAGATCGAAAAGGGTTTTCCATCCCCGTGAAAGGTACTTAGGTACTATTTCAGAGGATGTAGAGAAAATATTCCTCATAGATAATGGGGTTCATGGTGATGATCCCAAAATCTATAACGAGACGATATCAGATATCGACTTCGAGAAATGGTTAGAAGTAATGAAGTCAAAAATTGACTCGATGCACTCAAACCAAGTCTAGATCTTGGTAGATCCACCAGAAGGTATAGTACCTATTGGGTGTAAATGGATCTTCAAGAGAAAGATTGGTGCAGATGGGAATGTAGAGACATTCAAGGCTAGATTAGTGGCAAAAGATTATAGTCAATGTGAAGGCATTGACTATCAAGATACCTTTTTGCCAGTAGCTATGCTAAAATCCATCCGAACATTGCTTGCTATTATAGCCTATTTCAATTATGAAATATGGCAAATGGACATGAAAATGATGTTTTTAAATGGATATCTTGAGGAAGATCTATATGGAAACAGTCGCGGTATGTTCCACATCCAGTGATGATGATCACAAGGTATGCAAGCTATAAAGGTCATATATGGACTTAAGCAAGCATCTCGGAGCTGGAATACTCATTTTAATGATGTGATCAAAATGTTTGGTTTCATCAAAAATAAGGAGCCATGTGTCTTCAAAAAGGTTAGTGGGAGTGCTGTTGTCTTCCTCATATTGTACGTGGTATGACATCCTCCTTATCGGGAAATGATATTCCATGTTGGCCACAATTAAAATGTGGTTATCTAAAGAATTCTCCATGAAAGATCTAGGAAAAGCATCCTTATTCTAGAAATTAAGGTCTATAGAGATAGACCGAATAGATGCCTAGGACTTTCATAGGAAGAGATTAGCTGATAGAGAAAGTACTAAAGAAGATTTAGGTATGGAAAAACTCTAAAGGATTTAGTACCCTTCAGGCATGGCATTCATCTTTCCAAAAAGATGTGCTCTAGCACACCTGAGGAAATAGGAACGCATGAGCAAGATCCCTTATGCTTCAGCAATAGAGAGCCTCATGTATGCCATGTTATATAACACGACCTGAATATAGCACATGCCATAGTGTTCACGAGCGAGATATCAATCGAATCCAGGTGAAGACACTAGACTTTTGTGAAATATATCCTTAAGTACTTTGAAAAGAACGTAAGGATATATTGTTGCGTCTTAGTAAATGGAGAACTTCAAGTCCAGGGGTATACAGACTTGAATTTTATGTTCGATGTAGATGATCGAAAGTCGACATCTGGGAGTTCTATTTTGTGCAATGTGGAGCTGTCAGTTGAAAAAAGTTCCAAATAGACCAGTGATAGTAGATTCCACCATGGAAGGCAGAATATATCGCTGCATCAGAAGCTGCAAAGGAAGCATTCTGGTACAAAAAATTTGCCACAGAGATCGGAGTGATGCCATTCCTCTATACTACGACAATAATGGCGCCATAGCCCTTACTAAGGAGCCATGGTCTCATCAGAAATCCAAGCACATCGAGCAGTGATACCACCTCATCTGTGATTACCTTGAGAAGGGTTACATCGAGGTCAAAAGAGTCGACTCCGCAAACAATGCGGTGGATCCGCTTACAAAGTCATTGGGCTAGCAAAAGATCGAAGCCCACCTTGAGAAGATGGGACTTAGATTTGTAGCCAATTGGCTTTAGGTCATCTGGTAGTTTGTTAGATATGTGTACCCTAGAAGCCAAAATTGGCTGACACTATAATACACTTCTAGGAGCAAAATTATAATTTTAACTATAAATAATAAATGGTTATTTTCTATCAACTATAGGTGATATTTTAGTGTCTGTGATACATTCCTTGAATTAATGGTAATGATAATTCATATTTTCAAGCAGTTTGAAATTTAAGACATGAATTTTCATTTGTTAACTCATAAAATGCTCCTGACCGTAAGGATCATTATGAGGATGATGATTGATCCGAAAGATTAGTGTACAATCGCTTTTTTGTAGTAGATGAGTCTTAAGCTCATGGTGTAGAGACCAGAGCCCAACCGAGAGTACAGATACTCATTAGAGAATGAGGCACTGAGCATGACCATCTCGAGTAGTCATAAGGAAGTCTATCTTCTCATCGATGAACACTCGATGCTGCAGTGGTGTGTCTGGTTCTTTGATCTGAGGTGCATCGGTAGTTCACCTTGAGAGTGTTATAAGTTTGACTACACCAATGACTCAGTCTCCTAAGCCATTCACGAACGCGTTAGGTATATGTGTTGGCCATGATGCAGTGTTCATTGCTATAGCGAATGGCATCTTGCATCCGAAAGTGGTGATTCATGTTAGTGGTGTACGTGTTGCGAGAGTCTGCAGTCTTGAGCTGTCGTGGGCTGGGCGGTTTGGATGTGACTGTGTGATGTTATGTTGGGATTCTTCTGCGATCTGGCGTGAGGGGTTTTGGTTTCGTGGTGGGTGGTTGTCTGTGTGGTTTCTGGCTGCGTAAGGGAGTTGCTTATTTTATTGGAGTTCGTTGGTTCGGTGGTCGGTGTAGATGGTTTGGTTTGTGCTCTGAGGCAGGCGGGCTGGCGTGGTTGGAGAGTTTGGTTCGGTTGGTTTGCGCCGGAGTAGTTTTGTCTTGGCTGTTTGATGTGTTCGCTTTTCGAGCCATGGGTGGGGCGGTAGCATGAAAATTTATTAATCTATCTCGGTGGATGAAGTGAGCGCACCCTGATGGATGATCATAGCGAGACATCAAGCTATAAGCCCATGCGCCATGGGCAGATGCAGGGTAAATAATAAAAGTTTTCTATAAGATTTCAACATCGGATCTTGAGAGTCGAATGAATTACATCATAGGGGATAGAGAATAGGTTGTACTGAGCTCGACGCCTTAACCCTAATCCGATTCAAGGTCCCAAGATCAAAAACCTAATCACTACAATAGAACGTGCACCAAGATGTCATTTTTAGTTTCTGATGGCGTGGTATGCCACCATATCGCTTGCTTTGGTTTAGGGGCGACTGGTGAAGTTTCTTTGAGGAGCAATTAGGATGATTAGCATGCATTCGGAGCTCAGGGCTCTAAGTTTGTCTGAATCCAGGATTTAATGTACGTTGATCCATCATAATAAAGAAACGTTTCGTATGATCGTCGGAGGTCGTCGATGGAGTACTGCCATGACAATCCCATTAACATATAAGTAGATTTACTACCTATACTGATCACTACAATGAAATGGTAGTCGTAGATTATCTCATGGACTAGACCCCAGTTCAATTGAGTTGAATAAGATTCAGACTGGGTTCAAGAAGATTCTGTTGGGCTAGCACACGATTGATCGGCCTAAACGTTCTCGTATTATTCTTTGGTGCTTTTTTATCATAAAGTTAGGTCTGACCTGGACAATTATACTTTTATAGCTCGATTCGGGGGGTTAGTCTTGTACCTGTATCTGGACTGGAGCTTGTCCAAATGCGATCGAAAATTGTTATTATGAACTTAATTTAGCAGAAATAAAATCTTGAGATGTCGTAACCCCTGCCATTTCTCAATCACCGCTATCCTTAGTACTTTGACTTGGTCAAACGTTGACCTTTGACCCTTGGACATCTGCCCATGTATCCTACACTTATTGGAGAGCAGATAGGGGCTTGTCCCCTCTCTAGAATTTAGAAAGAAGGGGGTGCACACCTAGGATGGCGTGCGCCCATGGATAGGGATGCTGGAGTCCCATACAGATGGGTCTCCATGTTGCTTCTTAGTTTCTACTTAAGTGGCCCTTGGGTATCTACTTTGACCAGTCTTAGGTGCCATCTAAGAATGAACCTGTAAGTCTCTCATCTGATTGGATCAGGTGATGTCATCCCACCAATCATATTAAGATCTGATTGCACGAAGCAACGTGATTGACCGTGGTGATGCAGCACTGCATGGCGTAGTAGAGTCTATAAAAAGACCCTGTCTGCACCCATTTTTGAGAACTCCTCTTCTAAGCCATGATCCAAGGCTGCCACTCTCCCTTCTCTATGCCATTATCTGGCCCTCTCCCTCCTCTCCATGCCCAAGGAAGTTGGGCCTTCAGATTAGTATAAATCAAGCAAGGAAAGGCTGACGAAAAAGAAAGAAGGCAGCACTACTGCAGAGATGATGGGTGATCTTCAAAAGAAGTTTTGAAGATTCTCCAAATTAGATCTAGATATAATTTTTGAAGAAAAAAGAGAAGAAGAAGATCTCCAAATCCAGCCCGAGTGGATACCGGTAGAGGTCAAGCACTTGCGTGGCTAGATCCAGAACCTCAGGGCTTCGATAGGATCATCAACGGGTAATCAAATTACCTAGAATCAAGATAAAATTAATTTAAAATTAATTTAATTTTATTTTCTTAATTATTAGATCATAAATTAGATCTGAAAAGCGTCAGATCTGATCTGGATCTAAGAGGTGATTTTTGAAATATGCCTCTCGATCCAATCAGATCTGAACGAACTTGATTTCGAAAAATTAGGATTTTTCTTCATTTTGGACATAGTCAAGTACTTAAAAAGTCGATGAATGATCATGATGGAATTGACCACTCCAAGAGTTGGAGAAGAATGCATCACTATTTTTCAATATAGCAAAAATCTTGGCAAGAGTAATCCATGAGATAGATTTGATATTTTAAAATACAATATGGATGACCTAATCTTAGTTGACAGTTAAACTCTGAGGTGTCTTTCGAGCATTTAGGTCAAGGGGATGAAATATATGAAAACTATATCCACATGG
Organism: Cocos nucifera; assembly: GCA_006176705.1. NCBI lineage: Eukaryota > Viridiplantae > Streptophyta > Magnoliopsida > Arecales > Arecaceae > Cocos > Cocos nucifera. The sequence continues at coordinate 86,176 of QRFJ01001335.1, read as the reverse complement.
GTTCTAAGGATGTTGTTCTATACATTCGACCTATCCAACCATCGAATACTATTACTAGATGGTCACTCTGATTGGTATAAAAATTTATTTCTACGCTATTAATTTAGGTTCGAACCTATGGGGTCACACACATAACAGTTCTCGATCTGATCGGATAGTTTATCGATGATTAAGAATCATTCTTAGGTCAAACAATTAATATGATTGATATTTGACCTAGTACAAATGTTGAAGGAGGATCGATTAGCAATTTAAATATTGATTGATTTAATTTAATTAAGTTAGAGGATTGAGATTAAATTTAATTAAATATGATTTAATTAGATTTGATCTAGGCTTGATTGGATCAAATTCAATTGGTTTATTGGATAAGCTAATTGGAAGGAAGAACGAGTCCTAGTTCAATTAGGACTTGTTTGCACCAAATCTCTAATTTGATTAAAATTTAAATTAAATTTAAATTAAATTTAATCTAATTTATTTAGGCTCTTAATTGAATTTTGATCTACTTTAATTGGGTTCCATTAATTCTGATTTAATTTAGTTCAAAGATCTCTTGGACCAAGTCAAATTTGAAGTCCTAGTGTGACTAGGACTTCTATTCCTTACCCCATAATGATCTCCACACCACACTTCATGCCTCCTTTGCTTTTTGCATGAATTCTCCATGTCCCAAGGAAGTTCACAAGCATCCCAAGTCACCCTCTTTCTTTCTTACACAAAAAATAGTTGTGGACCAAGTCAAACAAGAAGTTAGTTTTGATTTAAATTCTATGAGATAGAATTTTAAGCAACTAAAACTCCTACCCTTGCTTGCCGCCAACCCTTCTAGATTTCCTCTAGATTTTTTGGTGGAAAAGAGAAAATTTTGTGCAACAAAATTTGGTGGTCCATGCCAAAGAAAAATGAGGGGGCACCCAAGAGTTGGGCAGCCATTATTTTGCCCTTCTTAGACATTCCTTACTAGGTATTTGACCTAGACAAGGATTGTTCTCTATCTCTCTATTTAAAGAGTCTTTAGACCTGATTTTTTTTAGAGATTCTAGATATTAGAGAGAGCTATTTGGGCATGGGAAAAGGCTGGGCACAGAGAGCTTGTGGCATGGGATTTTCTAGGGACAAAATAAGTGCACCTTAGGAGAGAAACAAAGAAGAAGAAGAAGGGTTCTTCTTCTAGAGTTTTTCTTTAACCTCTTCCTCCTTCTTTAGAGATTTTTGAGAGGTGTCTCAGATTCAAAAATCTCTTTCCTTTCTTCTAGAAAATTGAAGAGTCCAAGATTTGGAGATAATGGCTCTAGATCGACCGTCAAAGAAGGATCAGCACGGTACTAACATACTGTATTGATTTTCGGGCATCGAACTTTTGATCAATGATCGAGGGCTCGTGTGGACAACCTGTAGAGGTCGAATGCATGCATGGTTTGGAAGAACAACCTCAGGCCTAGATCAGCGAGTTAAGGAACTTGACTTGCAAAGATAACGATGATTTGATCTCTCTATTACATACCTGAATTTGATCTAGTGTAGATTTATGTTGATATGATCAACATATTTTCTTCTGATATTTTAATTTTTGATTTAATAACATGCTTAGATCATGTAATAGGATCCTAGATCTAGGGTTTTTCTTATATATTTATGAATTAATATGATTAATTTATCTCTTCCGCTTCATAGATTTGAAAAAGTTTCAAAATCCAATCTTGAAATCCTAGATATGTTTCCTTCAACACACATTAGAGATTCCTACCTGATCTGATGGCTAATGAAGAATCTCACTAAACTAATATTCTATGTTCAAGAGTACTACTAGATTGGAACTCTTCGATCAAGAGTCCTACTAGGCTGGGACTCAGAGTCCGACTTATCTGGGACTCTATATTTAAGAGTCCCATTGGACAGGGACTCTACGATCAAGAGTTCTACTATACTAAAACTTTGAGTCCTACTTATTTGAAATTTTGTGATCGAGAGTCTCACTAGTTTGAGACTCTGTGATCACGAGTTTGGGACACCGAGATCAAGAGTTCCGTCGATTTGGGACTCCTCAATCAAGAGTTTCATATCGATGAGACTCCATTGCTCGGATTCCTACTAGATTTAGAATCTTTATTTATGAAAGATTTAATTAGTCATTTGATTTCCAATTAACTCAATTTGATTGAGTAATAATTTTTTGGATCAAGTCCAATTTAATTGGATTCAGTTGGGTTTGACTTGATTAGGTTATGAGATAATCTAGTCATCGAGGAGGTTTGATCCTTAATTTGATCAGGAATTGGGCTTGATCAATTTCTAATTTAATTAGGATTTAATTGAGCCTAATTAAGCCTAAATAGGTTGAGTTTAATTTCATCTAATTAGGCCTAGCCAAATTGGTTTGGATTGGTCTTAATTAGATAAGGTTCTCTTGAGACTAGTTTGACTAGTCTACCTACCTCCACACCCTTTGACCTGCACCCATATTTTTTTATGAGAAAAAGTTTCTTGTGAAGTTTCTCCATGCATAAAAGAGGGTGCCCACCTGATTTCTCCATGCCCCATTGGATTTGTTTTGAGTTATTACCATTTAAATTCAAACAAAAGTTTGAATTTGAATGGATAACAACTCATCCTTATCCTTCCACTCATTCTTGCGCCCGCTCTTTTCTACAAGAAAAAATTTCTTGTGAATTTTCTCCATGCAAGAGAGGGCGCACACCCTCCTTTCTCACACCTCATATTGATAAGGATGGGTGGTTGGTCATTTAAATTTGAATGGGATTCAAGTTCAAATGAAAAACCACCTTATCTTATCTTTCCCATACGGAGTGGACTTGGTCTTGTGCAAAAATAAAAGGAGAACTCTTCTGGGTAATGTGCACATCCCAATCTAAGAAGCCTTCTGCGTGTGAGCCTTCCCTTCTACATGGATTCAAATTCAAATTCCCTAAGAGAAGAAAAATATAGAGAGTTCAAGGTTTCAGGGTGAGTGCAAACCCTAGGGTTTCAACCTAAGTGTTAGATATGTGTACCCTAGAAGCTAGAATTGGCTGACACTTATTATATACTTCTAAGGATAAAATTATAATTTTGACTATAAATAATAAAATGGATTATTTTCTTATCACAATGTGTATTTAGTGTCTGTGATACATCCTTTGAGTTAATGGCAATGATAGTTCTTATTTTCAAGAGTTGAAAATTTAAGACACAAATTTTCATTATTAACTCATAAAATGCTCTTAACCGTAGAATCATCATGAGGATGGTGATTGATCTGGAAGGTTGGTGTACAATCACTTCTTTATAGTAGATGAGTCTTGACTCTATGGTGTAGAGACACCAAAGCGAGAGTATAGATACTAGTTAAAGAATGAGGGCACTGAGCGTGACCACCTCGAGCAGTCACTAGAAAGTCTATCTTCTCATTGGTGACTAGCTCGAAGCTGCAGTTGTGTGTCTGATTCTTTGATCTGAGGTGCATTGGCAGTTCATCTTGAGGGTGTTATAGTTTGACGACACCATAACTCCATCTCCTAGCTATTCAAAATCCTGAGGTGTATGTTGGCTATAGCATGTTCATTATAGGAATTGGATTGCATCAATAAGGGATCTATCTACCTCGGTAGATGAAGAGAAGCCCTATGATGATCATGAGAATCAAGTCCATAAGCCCATGGCCATGGCAGAGTGAAATAAAAGAAAGAGTTTTTATTAAGATTTTCACATTGAACTTGGATCAATGATTAATCATATGACCGATATTAGGGTTTGATGAGATTATCTTAACCCTAATCCAGTCGGAGCTCAAGATAGAAGAACTTAATCACATAGGTAACTACACCGAGAGATTCATTTTTAGTTCTGATGGGTTGCCACCATACGCTGCTAGGTGTCACTAGTGGATTTCGAGAGCAATTAGAATGATTTAGATGATCAATCATACTAGTTGTCTGAATCAGAAAAGTTTTGATCCATCGAAAGGTGTTTCAATGATGTTGATGATAGAGATCGTGATATATCTCATTACCATATGGAACTAAATCTAACTAGATCACACAAACAAGAGTTTCAATCTAGATATTATCAATTGGACTAATTCAGTTCAATTGATTTAAATTAGATTCAATTAGGCTCAAGAAAATCGTGCTAGCACACGATTGAGCCTAATGTTCTCCTTTAATTATCATTAAAGTTTGTCTCGATTGAGCCAAATGTATCTTCACTCACTCAGGTACCTTTACTTGGTCTGACTGAAGCTTATTCAGATCAAAAAAGGGTTATCTTAATTTATGAGATGAATTTGAGACAACGCCTGCCATTTTCCATCACCTGCTAAATCCTGTTTCGAACATTTGGTCAAACATTGACCTTTGATACTTAGACATCTGCCCATGTGTCATGCACCCATAGAAGAGCAGATAGAGATTTGTCCTCTTACTAAAAAGTGGAAAGAGAGGGGGTGCACACCTAGGGAGGCATGCGCCCAAAGATAATGACGCCTGGAGTCCCATACAGATGGGACTCTAGGTTACTTCAGGGACTCTACCTAGGTGGCGCCAAAGACTTGTCTTTGACCAGTCTTGGCACCATTTAAGGATGATTCAGAGGAGCTCTCATCTAATTAGATCAGATGATGTCATCCTACCAATCAAATATAGATCTGATTGCACAAAAGGCCATGATTGGCCGAGATGATGTGGCACTACATGGCGCAATAGGGACTATAAAAACCCTATCTGCACCAAGATTTAAGAAGCTTGATCCATTGCCCATGCCACAAGGCTGCCCCTCTCCCTCCTCCATGCCATCTTTAGGTCTTCTCTCTCCTATCCACACTCAAGAATTTTTGGGCTTCAGTTTGGTGTGATCCAAGTAAGAGAAAGGCGACAGGAAAAGGAAGAAGGCAATACTGCTGCAAGAGACAACTCACATCTTCAAAAGGAGTTTTGAAGATCTTCAAAATCAGATCTAGATCTAATTTTTGGAGAGATGATAAAAAAGAAGAAGATCTTCAGATCCTATCTAAGTGGATATCGATAGAGGCTAGGCACTTGCGTAGCTAGATTCAGAACCTCAGGTAGATATCAAGATCATCACAGGATAATCAGATTACCCTCAATAAGGTAAATTAAATTAGATTTAATTTAGTTTTTATTTTATTTTATTTTTTTTATTAGATTAATAATATCAAATCTAGAAAGTCTCAGATCTAATCTAGGTCCAAGAGAAAAATTTTTGAAATATCTCTCTTAATCCAATCAATCTGAATAAACCTGATCTGGAAAACTAGGTTTTTCCTTCAACTGGTATCAGAGCTAGGTTGCATTTTTTATTAAATCTAATTTTATTTTTTATCTAATAATTAGATAATTTTAAATATCACATGATATATGATTAGATCTAAAATTAAAAAAATTAAAAATTAAATAATTTAAATATAAGTCGTACAAGATACATGACTAGTTGTAGAATAGAATTATTCTATGTATAGTCTAGCATGATCATTATTTAATTTGATTAAGTTATAATTTTTAGATCTATTTATTTACTAATTTTTAATATTATAAATATTATAATATGATCTAAAAATAGAAAATAAAATTATTTAATTTTTATTCATATGAGATATGATGAATGCATGTTTAGACTAGTTATAGAATAGTTCTATAAAATTATCTAGAATAGATTTTAATTTGATATGATCAATTTAAATTTAATTTTTTAGATGATTATGAGATAATTTAGATCTAAAAATATACATGATATGATACATGAAGATGTATGCAAAACATGTTTATAGTTAGATCAATTTTTATATATAAGATATATGATGTAGGTCTAATTAGTTTTATAGTCTTCATATTTATGATTAAGGCATTCCTCTTGGCCGTCTGATCATAAGAACAAAGTAGGATTTAAATATCCTCTTCTTTCATTCAATGGGGTATTCTTATGATGTGTAAGGGTGCTACGCATTCGTTCTTAATCAAAAATCTAAAACTTATTTTTGCAAAATCCTAGATCCTGAAACCCTAGAATTTTGTTTACATATTTTATTTATGAACCCTAATCTTAATTAAGAATTAAGTATTATGAAATATTAATTAGGTCTAAAAATTGAAAAATTTCAGATCTAAGACATATTCATAATACTTAGGGTTCAGGGCTTGGGTAGCTCAATTAGGTCTAAGCGGTTGATCAAACCGAATCAAGAGTTGGTTAGATGGGATCAACAATGCTTAAATTGACCAGCCTAATAGGATTAAGTCTGGGTCAAGATCGAGTCACATGATGATTGATCAAGCAAGACCTAATTAGGCTCAGAGGTTAGAGTCTGGATTGTAGGCTAACCCAATTGGTTCTGACTCAACAATTTGGTGTCTAAGGTAAGTTTGGCAGCAGACGACCGACTGGTTTTTAATTGGAAGCTACTCGACCTGAATGCGTTCTTGTGCGAGTTAATGGCATATTCCTTTCCACCGGTCTCACTTACCTGGCCATATCTGTTGACACAGTTCTGATCTGAGGTGGTCAATAATCCGAGCTAACCCATGCCACTAGGTTAGTCATAATTGTTATGACTAAGCCAAGTCTAGTTTAATGAGACCTGAATCAATTCATTCCCTAAGAAAAGATTAAGTCTGAGGTCTTCCACCATTGTAGATGTGCGGGCCCTTCCCGGGGTTGATTGTTCTCGGCTGGATACAGTGGCTCAGTTGCACCGGGAAGATGCAACCATGTCTATTAGGCATTGGATGCTATGGGCTGGAGGATGAGTTGGGCTCAATATTTTGGATACGGTGAGAGACCCAATTAGGAACCCAGTCTATGCAAATGGTGGGTCTGACTTAACTAAGGAGTGGATCAATATTCCGGATACGGTGAGATTCATGAATTAGAGACCAAGTTTGGGTGCACCATGATTAGAGAATCATTGACACAAGAGTTGTTCACTCATTGGCTAACCCATCACCAATAACTGTTAGGTGAGGTGATGAGTCAGTTGGTGAGACCGCACCACCCACTAGAAATCATCAATCGCGGAGATTTTCGCATCTCTACAGAGGGAGTGTAGGGATCCGAGAAAATAGTGGGAGCTAATTTGTTTAAAAATAAAATCCCTAAACAAATTGGTCAAGTCAAAATTACAGTATCTAACTAGAATCTTTGACTCTCTACAGGAAAATGTCTGCGTCCAACCCACTGGCACGTATCCTAGACACACATAGACTGACTGGACCCAATTATAAAGATTGGCTCAGGAACTACAAAATTGTTTTGGGTTCAGAGAAGTTAACACATGTTTTGGACCAGGACCCTCCCACCTTACCAGCTCGTCCATCCACTGAACAGAGAGCGTCTCTGGAAAAATGGATTGACGAAGACAATAAGGCCAGATACTACATGTTGGGCTCGATGTCTGATGAGCTCCAGCGCCAACATGAAGATATCGGGACTGCTCGCCAAATGTTGGCTCACCTGCAGGAGATGTTTGGTGAACAGAGTCGCGCAGCCAAATATCAAGTCACGAAATGACTTTTTAAGGCTAAGATGCGTGATGGGCAGTCAGTCCAAGATCACTGTCTGACAATGATCAAGGACATGGAAGAGCTTGAGAAGCTCGGTGTGAAGTTGGACTTGGACTCTGCAGAATGATATTATTCTGCAATCCTTGACTGATGCATATGGGCAATTCATCATGAATTACCACATGCATAAACTTCAAAATTCCTTGGCCGAGTTGATGAATATGCTGGTTACCGCTGAGCTTTCTATGAAAGGTTCTAAAGGCTCAGTTCTTGCTATGGAACGGACTTCTTCCAAAAGAAAGTCTTATGGAAAGAAAAAGAAGTCTGTGAAAAAGCAAAAGGTAGAAGGATCAAAGAAGAAGAAGGCAGAACCGAAGAAGAAGGTCGATGGCAAAGGAAAGTGTTTCCATTGCAACAGCGACGGCCATTGGAAGCGGAACTGCCCTACTTACCTGGCCACCCTAAAGAACAAGAAGGAAGGTCCTTCTGGAGGTATGCTCGTTATTGAGTCTAACCTTACGGTTTCTTCTGCATCCAGTTGGGTGCTTGACTCTGGTTCTAGTGCTCATCTGTGCACTTCTATGCAGGGTCTTGAGGATAGCAGGAGGCTGAGGGATGGAGACATGATCCTACGCGTCGGTAATGGAGCAAGAGTTGCTGCAGTAGCCGTGGGAACATACCCTCTTCGATTACCATCTGGTTTAGACTTAGTTTTGAAAGACTGTTATTATTGTGCCTGCAGCTAGCAGGAATTTGATTTCTGTTTCATGCTTAGCACAAGAAGGTTATGTGATCACCTTCTTTAAGGACCATTGTAACATTCTTTATGAAAGAAATAAAATTGCAAATGGTTTCCTTATTAATGGTCTTTATCAGCTACATATTGATGTACCTGTTTTTAACTATCGAGCAAAACGTGAATGCCAAACGACCTAGGGATAGTCCAAACGACAGATATCTATGGCACCTGAGATTAGGTCATATAGCAGAAGATAGGATCAACAAATTGGAGAAAAATGGGCTATTGAGTCCATTGACTTCCGAGTCATATCCAACTTGTGAATCTTGTCTTCAAGGCAAAATGACTAAACTCCCTTTTGTTGGACATGGGGAGAGGGCCACAGATCTCCTTGCCCTAGTACATACTGATGTGTGCGGCCCATTTGATGTGCCGGCTAGAGGCAATTTTGTCTACTTCATTACCTTTACCGATGATCTGTCTAGGTATGGGTATGTGTATCTTATGAGACACAAGTCTGAAGCTTTTGAAAAGTTCAAAGAATTCAGACATGAAGTAGAAAAACAAACTGGAAAACCCATTAAGGTTCTTCGATCAGATCGAGGAGGTGAATACCTTAGTCCGGGAATTCCTAGACTATCTTAAGGAAAATGGCATAGTCTCTCAATGGACTCCACCAGGAACACCTCAACTCAACGGGGTTTCAGAACGGAGAAATCGGACTCTATTGGATATGGTTCGATCCATGATGAGCTTCACAGACCTCCCAGATTTTCTTTGGGGACATTCATTATTAACTTCAATCTATCTACTGAATAGGGTTCCCTCTAAAACCGTTCCTACCACACCGTATGAGATATGGCACGGTAAGAAACCAAGTCTGAGTCATCTCAGAATTTGGGGTTGTCCGGCTCATGTCAAAAGACAACAAGCGGACAAGTTAGAGTTTAGGTCCTTTAGAGCTCGATTCATAGGATATCCTAAAGAGTCATTAGGATACTATTTCTACATTCCAGAAGACCACAATGTGATTGTGAGTCGACATGCCATATTTCTTGAAAAATAGTTTATTCAAGATAGTGGCATTGGAAAGCAGATTAAGCTTGATGAGAAAGTCTCACAAGCAGAAAGAGCTAAGGACCAAGTGGAACCAAATCAGGTTGAGCCAATAAGAACACTACCTCCTCCACCTCGTAGATCGGAAAGAGTTTCCCGTCCCCCTGAAAGATACTTAGGTATTATTTCAGAGGATGTAGAGGAAATGTTCCTCATAGGTAATGGTGCTCATGGTGATGATCCCAAAACCTACAACGAGGCGATATCAGATATCGACTCCGAGAAATGGCTTGAGGCAATGAAGTCAGAGATCGACTCGATGCACTCAAACCAAGTCTGGACCTTGGTAGATCCACCAGAAGGTATAGTACCTATTGGGTGTAAATGGATCTTCAAGAGAAAGATTGGTGCAGATGGGAATGTGGAGACATTCAAGGCTAGACTAGTGGCAAAAGGTTATAGTCAACGTGAAGGCATTGACTATCAGGATACCTTTTCCCCAGTAGGCTATGCTAAAATCCATCCGCACATTGCTTGCTGTTGCAGCCTATTTCGATTATGAAATATGGCAAATGGACGTGAAAACGGCATTCCTAAATGGATATCTTGAGGAAGATATCTATATGGAACAGCCACTAGGTTTCACATCCAGTGATACTGATCACAAGGTTTGCAAGCTGCAAAGGTCCATATATGGACTTAAGCAAGCGTCTCGGAGCTGGAACATTCGTTTTAATGATGTGATCAAAACGTTTGGTTTCATCATAAACGAAGAGGAACCGTGTGTTTTCAAAAGGGTCAGTGGGAGCGCTGTTGTCTTCCTCGTATTGTACGTGGATGACATCCTCCTTATTGGGAATGATATTCCCATGTTGACATCAGTCAAGATGTGGTTGTCTAAGGAATTCTCCATGAAAGACCTAGGTGAAGCATCCTTTATTCTAGGAATTAAGGTCTATAGGGATAGACCGAATAGGATGCTAGGACTTTCACAGAAGATGTACATAGAGGAAGTACTAAAGAGGTTTAGTATGGAAAACTCTAAGAGGGGATTAATACCCTTCAGACATGGTATTCATCTTTCCAAGAAGATGTGCCCCAGCACACCTGAGGAAATAGAACGCATGAGCAAGATCCCTTATGCTTCTGCAATAGGGAGCCTCATGTATGCCATGCTATGTACACGACCTGATATAGCCCATGCTGTGAGTGTCACAAGCAGATATCAGTCAAATCCAGGTGAAGAACACTGGACTTCTGTGAAATGTATCCTTAAGTACTTGAGAAGAACTAAGGATATGATGTTGGTCTTTGGTAATGGAGAACTCCAAGGTCCAGGGATACACAGACTCGGACTTCATGTCCGATATAGATGATCGAAAGTCGACATCTGGAAGTCTGTTTGTGTGCAATGGTGGAGCTGTCAGCTGGAAGAGTTCCAAGCAAACTGTGATAGCAGATTCCACCATGGAAGCAGAATATATAGCTGCATCAGAGGCTGCAAAGGAAGCATTCTGGTACAAGAAGTTTGCTGCAGAAATTGGAGTAATGCCATCAGATGCCATTCCTCTTTACTGCGACAACAATGGCGCCATAGCCCTTGCTAAGGAGCCGAGGTCTCACCAGAAGTCCAAGCACATTGAGCGGCGATATCATCTCATCCGCGATTACCTTGAGAAAGGTTACGTTGAGGTCAAGAGAGTCAACTCCACAGATAATGTGGCAGACCCACTTACAAAGCCGTTGGGCCAGCAGAAGATCGAAGCCCACCTTGAGAAGATGGGACTTAGACTTGTAGCCAATTGGCTTTAGGACAAGTGGGAGATTGTTAGATATATGTGCCCTAGAAGCCAGAATTGGCTGACACTTGTAATACACTTCTAGGGGCAAAATTGTAATTTTGACTATAATTAATAAAATGGGTTATTTTCTATCACACATGTGTATTTAGTGTCTGTGATACATCCTTTGAGTTAATGGTAATGATAATTCATATTTTCAAGAGTTGAAAATTTAAGACATGAATAATCATTATTAACTCATAAACAGCTCCCGACCATAGGATCATCACGAGGATGGTGATTGATCCGGAAGGTTGGTGTACGATCGCTTCTCTTTAGTAGATGAGTCTTGAGTCTACGGTGTGGAGACACCGGAGCGAGAGTACAGGTACTCGTTAGAGAACGAGGGCACTGAGCGTGACCACCTCGAGTAGTCATTAGGGAGTCTACCTTCTCGTCAATGACTGACTCGATGCTGCAGTAGTGTGTCTGGTTCTTTGACCTGAGATGCATCGGCAGTTCACCTTGAGGGTGTTATAGTTTGACTACACCATTACTCGGTCTCCTAGCCATATGGAACCCTGAGGTGTATGTTGGCTATAGCATGTTCATTGTAGGAACTGGATTGCATCAAGATGGGATCTATCTACCTCGGTGGTAGAGGAGTAGCCCTATGATGATCATGAGAATCAAGTCCTGAAGCCCATGGCCATGGCAGAGTGAAATAATAGAAAGAGTTTCTATTTAGATTTTCACATTGGACTCGAATCGAATGATTACATCATATGACAGAGACTAGGGTTTGACGAGTTCACCTTAACCCTAATCTGATCGGGGCTCAAGATAGAAGAACTGAATCACACAGGTAGCTGCACCAAGAGGTTCGCATTCAGCTTCTGATGGGTTGCCACCATATACTGCTAGGTGTCACTGGTGGATTTTGGGAGCAATTAGAATGATTTAGATGATCGATCATTCTAGCTGTTCTCGAATCAGAAGAGTTCTGATCCATCGAAAGGAGTTTCGATGATGTCGATGATAGAGATCATGCATGACATATCCCATTACCATACAGAACTGAACCTAACTGGGTCACACAAACAAGGGTTTGAATCTGGTGATCATCAATTGAACTAATCTAGTTCAATTGATCTGAATGAGATTCAATTAGGTTTCAAGGAAATCGTGCTAGCACTCGATTGAACCTAACGTTCTTCTTTTACTATCATAAATAAGTTGTCTCAACTGAGCCAAAGGATGTCTTGTGCTCATTCAAATATCTTTACTTGGTTTGACTGAAGCTTGTTCAGGTTAGAAAAGGATTGTCTTAATTTATGAGATGAATTTGAGATAACACCTACCATTTTCCATCACCTGCTAAATCCTATTTCGGACATTTGGTCAAATGTTGACCTTTGACACTTAGACATCTACCCACGTGTCATGCACCCATAGGAGAGCAGATAGAGATTTGTCTCCCTACTAAAAAGTAGAAAGGGAGGGGTCGCATGCCTAGGGAGGCATGCATCCAAAGATAATGATGCCTGGAGTCCCATACGGATGGGACTCCAGGTTACTTTGGGGACTCTACCTAGGTGGCTTCAAAGACTTATCTTTAACCAGTCTTGACACTATCTAAGGATGATTCAGAGGGGCTCTCATCTAATTAGATTAGATGATGTCATCCCACCAATCAAATTTAGATCTAGTTGCATAAAAGGCCGTGATTGGTCGGGATGATGTGGCACTGCATGGTATAATAGGGTCTATAAAAACCTTGTTTGTGCCAAGATCTAAGAAGCTTGATCTATTGCCCATGCCACAAGGTTTCCCTTCTCCCTCCTCCATGCCATCGTTAGGTCTTCTTTCTCCTACCCACACCCAAGAATTTTTGGACTTCAGTTTGGTACGATCTAAGCAAGAGAAAGGCGACAGGTAAAGGAAGAAGGCAGTACTGCTGCAAGAGACAACTCATAACTTCAAAAGAAATTTTGAAGATCTTCAAAATCAAATCCAGATCTAATTTTTGGAGAGGTGATAAAAAAGAAAAAGATCTCTAGATTCTATTCGAGTGGATACCGGTAGAGACCAAGCACTTGCGTGGCTAGATTCAGAACCTCAGGCAGATATCTGGATCATCACAGGGTAATCAGATTACCCTCAATAAGATAAATTAAATTAGATTTAATTTATTTTTATTTTTTTATTAGATCAATAATATTAGATTTGGAAAGTCTCAGATCTAATCTGGATCCAAGAAAAAAATTTTAAAATATCTCTCTCGATCCAATCAGATCTAAACGAACTTGATCCAGAAAACTATATTTTCCCTTCACTAAGGTTCGGGAATTTAGTTTATGAGCTACGAGGGTCATGAGTTCTTGAAACTTGGTGGAGAGTCTCCTTTACATCTCATCTACATCCATTGGCAATCTGAAGCATCGAAAGAGCCCGTGGATGAAGATCGAAGCTGCTTGCTCAACATCAGCCATCGAAGGATTCTGACATCGAGCTAGCACTCGAGAAGAGCCAATCGGGACCAGGACCTCGTATGGATGATCCACGGAGGCCAGACACACTATGTAGCTACATCATAATGAGTGTACCTCTTCGATGGTGATCGAATTATAGAATTTGGCTATCCATAAAGGTATCATGTTCTGAATACGTAGCTATAATAATAAAATAGTTTTACTACTAGTATGTAGTTTTTAAATTTAAAGCATGTATATCACATTTAGATCCTTAGTGTAGAATTTTTTGATATGATTAGTAGCTCAAAATTTATTAGATTAATTTTATTTTTTTATTATACTTAATTAATTTTTTAAAAAGTTTCGATAGTAGAACTAGAAATCCTGCACTGCATACCTTCAGTGGTATCATAACATGGTTATTATATATGATTTATATGCTTTAAAATTTAAAAAAATTATATATTAGATATATAATTTTTTGAGTAGCCTAGTAATCAAGCTTGAATGAGCTACCAAGCTATTCAATCATAAGGGATAAGTGTGGTTTAAAGGCCATCTCCTTCCATTCGATGGAGATCCCTTATGGCGGTAGGGGTGCCACCATGAACTCATTCCTAAGGACAAATGGCAAAAAAATTTTAAAATTGGTTTAATATAAATTTTAATCATGAATGTATTAGATTGGATCTAAATTTTGATTCATGATTTTTATATAGTGTACATAGTTTTGAATTAAACCATAAAACTAGTACTGTTTATGAAATGAGCCGACCCATTTTTGAAATGAATCAACCCAATTAGTGAACAGTGCTATGTTATAAAGAACCTTTCAAAATTTTAAAAAATATTTTTAAAATATCAAACACCACCCACAGCCTAAAAATTTAATTGAGAATTAAGTAAAATAAATTAGAATTTAGAATTATGAATTAAAGATCCTAAGTCATTGATCATAAAATATGGATTATTGGGTTAGATGAATTAGGTCCATGAATTGAGTTAGACCAAAGGTTAGTTAAAGAATGGATTAAATTAGAGTAATTAATTAAATCTAACCAAATATTGATTTAGATTAGGTCAAGGACTCTTTAGACTCAATTATAATAGTTGTAATTGGTCAAGTCCATGCCTTTAATAAGGACCAAATAGACTTGATTCGTGGCTATGTGGTCGAACCCAAAATTACTAGGTTGGTCAAATTGAAACTAATAAACCGGATGGTGTCTAAGGTAAGTTTGACAGTTTAGACTAGTGATTTTTAATTACAAGCTACTCACACTGATTCGATCTTTAACGAGTTAATGGCATATTCCTTCCACCGATCTCACTTACCTGGCTATCTTGGTGAGTTAGATTTTGATTAGATCACTTGGTAATTTGGGCTCACCCATGTCAAATAGGTAAATCAGTGTGGCTGATTTAGGTACTCCTAATGCTAGCTTGAATTAGGTCCTTTATAATCTGACTTGATGAATTTAGTGGGAGGATCCAAATTGGTTGGTGAATATTTCTCTTTACTTCTTAAAATTAATTTAAAAAATCCTATAAAATTATTAGGTTCTTAAAATGATAAAATTATGGTAATAACTAAGTCATAGCTTCTCATTAAGTTGAGTGATAATGAGTCTATTAGTTTACTAATCATTAGAGGCTCAAAGGCCTGATGCTTATTAACTAATAGAATAAACATTCATGATATGATGATTTGGTTGTCTTTCTAATGGCGGTCAGGTTGGCCGGCCAAAGTTGGGCTTGATCATTTGTTGATCAAATGTCCCAAATATAGTCATGTTAATGGTTGGACCTAACCAGATCTTTTCAGTAGAGACCTAAGCCTACTGATTAGATTTCTAGGAAAAAACTAAAAAAGATAGAAGTTATTTAAAAAAATAATTTATTATGAACCTATCCGTAGATGCACATGGATTGATCGACCAAAGTCGGGCTCATGTGTAGTCTGTGTGAATTCTAGTATCCACTAAGAAATTATGATAATTTCTTGAATTAGAGGTAGAGGCTACCAGTTCATATAAAATAGTGGGAGAACCTTTAGATTAAAGTTCAAGTCTTTAGAATAAATAATTCATATACTAATTAGGTTTGCTTTTCCTTTTTATGCAGCTATGGCCACTACCCTATCACTCTGGTCATTATTAGACAATGACAAACTTATGAAACCCAACTTCGATAGCTGGATCCTATATATTTTGATGGATCTTGCACCTAAGGAACCAGCTCTGAATGCTAGAGGCATAGTCTAAGACACTTACCAGAAGTGGCTCAACGACTACACCACCGTTTAGTGCATTATGCTAGCGGTGATGAATGATGAGTTCAGCCATAGGTTTGAGAATGCCCAGCCACAGGAGATGCTTTAAATGTTGAACAATTCTTTTGGCATGCCTGACGATCTTGAGAGGCATAAGACTAGTTGTGCCATTTTCAATGCTTGGATGAGAGATGGGACGTCAGTCATCGATCATGTATTGTACACGATTGAGATGATTGAGCACTTGAGTAAGCTGGATTTTTTTCTGCATGAGCAACTTGGGAAAGATGCAATCCTGAACTCTCTGCCTAAGTTCTTTCTCCCTTTTCTTACTTATTTTTGAATGATAAAGCCTGCAGTGAACTACCATAATTTGTTAGGGTTGCTGTAGAACTTTGAGAAGGATCACCAGCTCCACAAGGAGTCAGTGAATATAGTGAGAGGGTCTTCTTCTAATCATCGATCCTTTAAGAAAGAGAAGAAGAACAAGAAAAAAAAGAAAAAGAAGGTGCAGTTGTATGCTAGGACGTCTGCACAATATCAAACCAAGAAGTGTAAGCCCGACCTGAGCTAGGTAGAGTGCTTCTTTGGCAAGAAGCTGGGGCACTAGAAAAGAAATTATCCACAGTACATTAACTTCCTAGACTCGAACAGGCCGAGGAAGAAGCAAGCTATTGTTAGGCTAGGTAATTATATGGTAATACCTTATAATTTCTCAATATATGATACTACTGTCTGGATATTAGATATCAAAAGTCCTTATCATATCTGTAATTTGATGCAGAGTTTGCAAGTCAATAAGAGATTTGATGAAGGCAAGAGTTTTTTGAATGTTGGAGATGGATGGCAAGTTTCAGTTCTAGCTTTGAGAATCATGAACCTTGTAATCAATTCTCATAATATAATTCTCTTTGAATGTCATTATAGTCTAAGCTTTTTGTTGAATGTTATTTCTATTGGCCTTTTTGCTAGATATAGTTATAAATTTTCAAAAAAAGAAAATATTTGTAATATCATTTTGAATGGTGTTATGATATTTGTTGGGCAATTAAATAATAGAATTTACTTACTATCACAGCCCGTTAATATGATTCAATCCTTCGGTAAATGTCCTAGAATTAGCGATATGTCTGAAGTCTACCTTTGACACCGTAGGCTGGGTCGTATCAATAAGAATAGAATAAACAAGTTGGCTTAAGAAGAAATTCTTGAAGTCAGTGATTGTGAATTACTTCCAACCTGTGAGTCCTACCTTCTTAATAAGATGACCAAGTCACCTTTTACTAGAAAATATGAGCGAGTCAGCAAACTCCTGAGTCTAGTACATCCTGATGTATGTGGACCATGAGCTCAAACGCTACAGATGTATATTTCTACTTCATATCATTTACAGATGACCTATCGAGGTATGGATATGTCTACTTAATGAAACACAAGTCAGAGTCATTTGAAATGTTCAAACTATTCTATAATGAGGTAGAAAAGCAAACTGAAAGAGCATTAAAACTCTTCAATCAGATTGAGGAGGTGAGTACTTTTCAAGTGAATTTTAGATATATCTAGGAGAGAATGGGATTCTTTTCTAATAGACTTCTCATAAATCACCACAGCATAATAGTATGTCTGAGAGGAGGAATCGGATTCTATTGGACATGGTTCGATCCATGAAGGGGTTAACAAGTCTGCCAATCTCCTTATGAGGATATGCACTTAAGTCGGCTTGTTATATTCTGAATAAAGTTCTGAATAAGTCTATTTTCAAAATACCATATGAGATATGGATAGGATGTAAGCCAGTACTCTCGTACCTTAGGATTTGGAGGTGTCCAGCTTATGTCAAATATTTGGTAACGGATAAGCCTGGACCTAGGTCTGGCAAGTGTAATTTTATAGGATACCCAAAAGAGACCAAAGGATATTATTTCTACCTAGCTAATGGGCAAAAGGTATTTATCAGTCTTATGGCAATCTTTTTGAAAAAGAAGTTTCTTAGTGAAGGAACTAATGCCTCTAAAGTCGAACTTGAAAAAGTTCGGTAGGTGAAAAAATCGACACAAGTAGCTGAATCTAAATCGGATTTGATTAGATCAAATCTGGAGCCTAATGAACCTACACCCTTAAGACATCTAGTAGAGTACCACGTCAGTCGAACAAATACTATGGTTTTTTGGTCTAAGATGGGGATCCTATCGAACTCGATGAGAACAATGAGGATCCGATCACCTATATGGATGCAATATAAATATCCGACACAAAGAAATGCATTAAGGTCAAGAAATCTAAATGAAATCCATGAAGGTCAATGATGTATGGATATTAGTTGATCTATCCGAAGGAATAAAATCCATAGGGTGTAAGTGGATCTTCAAGAAGAAAAAGGGCACAGACGGAAAGGTGAGACCTACAAAGTTTATCTGGTTGCTAAGGGGTATCATCAACATTATGGTATAGACTATGATGAGATGTTTTCTCCTATGACAATGCTCAATTCCATATGGATTATGCTTACGATAGCTGTCCATCTAGACTATGAAATCTAATAGATGGATGTGAAAATAAATTTTTTGAATGGAGAGCTAAATGAAGAGGTATATATGATACAACTTGAAGAATTCACATCTACAGATAAGTCTAAGGTATGTTGGCTTGAAAGGTACATTTATAGACTAAATCAGGCTTCTCGAAGTTGGAACATACATTTTGATAGGATGATCA
Source organism: Cocos nucifera (assembly GCA_006176705.1). Taxonomy (NCBI): domain Eukaryota; kingdom Viridiplantae; phylum Streptophyta; class Magnoliopsida; order Arecales; family Arecaceae; genus Cocos; species Cocos nucifera. Next base: position 67,625 of record QRFJ01001335.1, on the reverse strand, counting down.
AGATGTATGGCTTCATTAAAAATGGAGAAGAGCCCTGCATATATAAGTGGGCTAATGGTCTAGTAGTTGTATTTCTTGTATTGTATGTGGATGATATTTTCTTAATCGAAAATGAAGTTTCTACATTATAGGAAATAAAGATTTGGCTATCATCATAATTTTCTAAGAAAGATCTGGAAGAAGCTTCCTACATCCTAGGGATGAAGATCTATAAAGATAGATCTAAGAGATTGCTTGGATTATCCCAGTCCATATTCATTGATACTATGTTAAAGCAATTCAGCATGGAGAATTTCAAGAAAGGCTATTTATTGATAGGCCATGAAATTTTTCTCTCGAAGAGAGATTGTCTAACAACACCTCAAGAAAGAGAGCACATGAGTAGAATTCCGTATGCTTCATCAATGAGTTCTATCATATACACCATGATATGTACATGACCAAATGTGGCATACTCACTAGGGGTAGTGAGTAGATATCAATCTAATCCAAAAAAGAACTAATAGAAGATTGTTAAAACCATCCTGAAGTATTTGAGAAATACTAAGGACCAATGGCTTATTTATGGTGAGTCAGACATGAGACTTATGGGGTTTACAGACTCCAGTTTCTAGTCTAATCATGAAGACAGCAAAAGTATGTCGAGATATATGTTTATCCTTAATGGTGGAGCTATCTACTGGAAGAGTTCTAAGAAGCATACCTGTTGAAAATTCTATCCCAAAAGCCAATCATTAGCCTGTTAACGGTTGAGCTACTTTATATATATAATTGATCATTGATAAATAAAATACTTTGGCATATTTTTCATCATAAGTTTTCATCTTCTAACGAATTCTATTTTTGTGATGAAGTCCTTAGGACTATTTAGCTTTGACAAAGAGAGAATTTATCGATTAGTCCTTAAATCAGTTTATGATCAAATGATAGGCTGTTAAATAGGACGACAGCATCTATCGAGCATAAGTCACTATATGCCATATAGGTTGATTGTCCTCTTAACCAAGAGTATGGAGACACTGGTATGGCATACAGGTGAGATGTATGGGTACATCATCATGGAACACGACCAACTCCAGAGCATTCTACTGTCGAGGATGTCTCTAATGAGATATAGGTATAAGTATCCCTTAGATCTGAGATCACCTCAGTGACTTACAAGCAACTCACTATGCTTTGGTACCAGACTAACTAAATTTTTAATTCAGTAATGAAAGTCTTCTGGGCACAATCAAGTACTTATGAAGTCGGTGTGTGATCAAGATGGAATTAACCACTCCAAAAGTTGGAGAAGAATGTATCACTATATTTCAATATGGCAAAACCTTGGCTAGGATAATCCATCAGATGGATTCAATATTTTGAAATACAATATGGACAATCTGATCAAAGTTTATAGTTGAACTCTAAGATGTCCTATGAGCATTTTGGTTAAGAAGATGAATTATATGAAAACTATATCCGCATGGATTCTAAGGATGGTGTTCTACACATTCGACCTATCTGACCGTCGGATAGCATTGCTAGATGGTTACTTCAATTGATATAGGAATTTATTCCTATGCTATTGGCTTAGATTTAGATCGATGAGGTCACACATATTAGAGCTCACAATCTGATCGGATGGTTGATCAATGATTGAGAATCATTCTAGGATTAAACGATCAATATGGTTGATGTTAAACCTAGTGCAAGTATTGCAGGAGGATTGTTTAGCAATTTAATTACTAATTAGCTTAATTTGATTAAGTCAAAGGGCTAATATTAAGTCTAATTAAATATGATTTAATTAAATCTGGTTTAGACTTGATTGGATCAAGTCCAATTAACTTATTGGATAAGTCAAGTGCAAGGAAAAACTAGTCCTAGTCTAACTAGGACTTAGGTCAAGCCAATTTCCTAATTTAATTAAAAAATTAAATTAAAATTTAATTTAATTTAATATAATTTAATTGAATCATTAATTAGGTTAGAACCTAATTTAATTTGGTTGAGTTAGTTTTGGTTTAAGAAACTACTTTGACCAAGTCATAGATAGAATCCTAGTAAGACTAGGATTCCTCCTTGCGCCACCTTAGTCCCAACGCCCCCCATGCCATTTTTTTTGTATCTTTTTATGAAAAATCCTTTTCTTCCTGATCTTCATGTACGCCCCCTCTCTTCCTCTCTTTCTCATATGGTAATTGGGTAGAAGACCAAGTCCAAGAAGGAGTTTGTTTTGATATTGGATTCTATGAGATAGAATCCTAACAAATCCAAACTCTTCCCAAAAGGTGCCACCCCATCTCCCAATTAATTTCTCTTATTCCATGTGAGAAACACCTTTTCTTGTGCACCTTTCCTTACTGGTACATGATAAAAATTATGGAGTTGGGCGCCCTTTGACTTGCCCTGTTTGACCTTTCCTTGTCTAGTATTTGACCTAGACAAGGACTCTTCTTTTTCTATATATTTTGAATGAATTTTGGCTTAAAATTTTTATGACTTATAGACCTTTGAGAGGGATTTAAGGTGTGTAAAAATTAGGGAGAGAGAACCTCTAGGCATTGAGATTTAATGGACACAAAACTAAGTATCTAGGTGAGAGCAAAGAGAAGAAGAAGAGGGTCTTTTTCTAAGGTTGTTGTGTTCATCTCTTTCCTTCCTTCTTCCTTAGGTTTTCTAAGAGTGTCTCATATCTAAAACCTCTTCTCCTCCTACTCTTTGGTAGAGTCCAATCTAGATGAAAGGAGGCATCTGATCAACCATCGAAGAAAGATCATTGCAGTACTAGCATACTGTGCTGATTTTCAGCATCTGGATTTCTGATCATGATCGTGGGCTCGTGTAGATGACTCCTAAAGACCAAATATGTATACGGCTTGCAACTTCATCATCAAGCCTAGATTAGCAAGTTAGAATGTCTAACTCGCTCAGATAATAGATCTGATCTATTATTTTTTTATACATGCATGAGATGTAGAGTAGATCTAGGTTGATGTGATCAACATTTTTTTTCTTATTTATTTTTGATTTTAGATTTAAATACTATACAATAGTCATATAATATGGTCTTAGATCTAGAGATTATCTAATATTTAGAATTAATTAGATTAATTTTGAGTCTGCCACTGCTAATCTAGAAAAAGCTTCAAGATCTAGTCCTAAAATCCTAGATCTGGTTCCTTCAATTGGTATCGAAGCCAGGTTAATATTATATGATTATTAAAGCATGCTTGAATTATTTTTAGATTAGATCTAATTAATAATCTGATATTTAAATCTAAAATTAAAATCTTAGATTATACGAACTACTTTAAGGTTGTCCTGCTGTAAGGTTTACCCCTTATAGTGCAAAGGTTATCCTAGTTCGTATAGATCTAATATTATTCATAAATTTATTAGATATAATTTGATATTATTTATAATTTATTTAAAAAGATTTTAAATTTAAAAATAAAATTTTAGATGGCACGGATTGATCTTATAAGGTTGTCTTGCTGTAAAGTTTATCCCTTATAGTGAAAAGATTGTCCTAGTACGTGTTGATCTAAAACTTTGATCAAAAAATTTTAGATTAGATCTAAAAAATTTTATGATCTGATTAAAAATATTTTAATCTAATTTTTATCATCATAAATATATTAGATTTGATCTAAGTTGACTTATGATTAATTGATGTTGAAATTATTTCAATTATATGAACTTGTTTAGATTAGATCTAAAGTAGTTTCATACTCTTCTTACTTACATATTAATTATGAATCAGACTTGCAACTTGGTTAGTAGAACCATATTGTAAAAATATTTTACAAATATGAAAATTATTTTTAAAAAGCCGAATCCTAACCCTCAGCCCAAAACTTCATTAAGAATTAAAAAGTTGTTTGATAGGATCTAGGATTGTAAATTGAAGATCCTAAGACACAAATCATAACATTGGATTAAATGGGTTAGTGGAAATTAGGTCCATTAATTGGGTTAGACATAGGGTTAGATTAAAAAATGGACTTAATTAGAGAATTGACTAAATCTAACCAATTGTTGTCTTAGATTAGGTCAAGGATTCTCTAGAATAATTATAATAGTTGTAGTTGGTTAAGTCCATATCTATAACAGGATCCAAGATAGACTTGATTCTTGGCTACACGGTATAGCATGAACTGTTAGGTTGATCTAATTAAAACTAATTAAATCAGTTAGTATCTAAAATAAATCAGATCAATGGTCTTTAATTGGCAGCCTGCTTACCTGGCCATTTTTGATGGTGTCTAAGAAAAGCTTTGGCAGATCCTTCCATTGATCGAACTTATCTGGCCTCTTGATAAATTATGTTTTGATCAGATCACTTGACTATTCGAGCTGACCCATGTCAGCTAGGTAAATCAGTTTGACTGATTTAGGTGCTCCTAGACCACCCTATTAATAGTCTCCCTTAAGCTGACTTGGTGAAGTTAGTAGGAGGATCATGACAAGCTATTTCATCTGACCTTTTCTCATCTTCAAATTAAATTCTCTAAAATTATTAGATCCCTAAAATGAAATAGTTATATGATAATCGGATCATAGCCTCCCATTAAAGTAGATGATAATGGATCCATCAGTTGGATAATCATTGGAGGCCCAAAGGCCTGGTGCTTATCGGTTGATGCAATTATCATTCATTATATGATCTCTTGGATACATCTTTCTAAATAATGGTTAGGTGGGCCAACCAAAGTTGGGCCTGATCATTCATTAGTTGAATGGATCAAGTTTGGTCATGTTAATGGTTGGACCTAACTAGACCCTTTTCTGAGACGGCCAAAGCAAACTGATCAGGGGCTAGGGCAAAATTTAATTACTAGAAGTTGTTTGCAGAAACAATTGGTTATGAATCTACCCTTAGATGCTCATGGATTGGCCAACCAAAGTTGGGCTCGTGTGTAGTCTATGTGGATTCTAGTATCCACTAAAGAATTAGGATAATTCCTTGAATTGCAGGTAGAGGCTACTAATTTGAATAAAATAATTGAGAACCTTTTGATTAAAAGTCCAAATCTTTAGATTTAATAAATCAATTACTAATTAAGTTATGATTTTTTTTTGTGCAGATATGGCCAATTCTCTATCGCTCCAATCATTGTTGGATAATGATAAGTTGGTGGGATCCAACTTTGGTAGCCAGTATCGAAAGTTAAAGATTATCCTAGAGCATGAACACATCCTACATGTGATAACGGATGATGCACTTGAGGAGCCAGCTGCAAATGCATGTAAAACTATCAGAGACACTTATCAAAAGTGGCTTAGTGATCGAACCATGGTGTGCTGCATTATGCTGGGTATGATGAGCGATGAGTTCAATCACAGATTTAAGATGGCTTAGCTAAAGGACATGCTTCAAGTATTGAAGGATTTCTTTAGCACACCCGATGACATGGAGAGGCACAAGACTAGTTGTGCCATCTTCAATGCCAGAATATGAGACGAAGCCTCAATCACTGATCATGTATTGTACATGATCGAGCTAATAGAGCGCTTAAGCAAGCTTGGCTTTTTCTTGCACAAATAGCTTGGAAAAGATACAATACTAAACTTGCTGCCCAAGTCTTATCTCCCATTCCTTACACATTATAGAATGTCAAAGTCTGAAGTTAACTACCATGGGTTACTAGGGTTACTTCAGAACTTTGAGAAGGATCATCAACTCTACAAGGAGTCGGTGAACTTAGTGGGAGGTTCATCTTCTCATTCTCGGCCCTTTGAGAAAGGAAAGAAGAATAAGAAGAAGAAAGCTAAGAAGATACAAGTTCAGGCTAGGACATTTGTGCAAGGTCAGACCAAGAAAATCAAGTTCAATAAGAGTCAAGCTGAATGCTTCTTTTGCAAGAAGTGGAGGTACTGGAAGAGGAACTATTCTCAGTATATTGCCTTCCTAGATCCGAACAAGTAGAGGAAGAAGCAAGCTGTTACTGGGCAAGGTATTTATATGATAACTCCTTGTAATTTTTCTATTTATGATATTACTGACTGGGTATTGGATACCGAAAGTTCTTATCATATTTGCAATTCATTGTAGGGGTTGTAGATCAGTAGAAGATTCAAGCAAGGCAAAAGATTTCTGAACGTTGGAGATGGAAGACCAGTTCTAGTTCTAGCTTTAGAAATTTTGAAACTTGTATTTGAATCTCATATCGTTGTCCTTAGTGATTGTTGTTTCTGTCTTAGTTTATTTTTAAATATCATTTCTTTAGGCCTTTTGACCATGAACAATTATGAAATTTTAATAAAGAAACGAGTTTATAATGTCATTATGAATGGTGTTACTACTTTCTATGGATAATTAAATAATGGTATATATATGTTATCACAACCTGTTAATATAGTCTATTCAACTGAAAAACATCCTAGATTAGATAATGTGATAGATATTTACTAATGGCACTGTAGGCTAGGCCATATATATAAGAATAGGATAAGCAGGTTGGTTTAAGCGGGTATCCTCGAACTTGGTGATTATGAATCACTTTCAATCTATAAATCTTGTCTTCTTGGTAAAATGACTAAGTCACCTTTTACTAGAAAAGGTAAGAGAGCTACTGAGCTCTTAGGTCTAGTACATACTGATGTATGTGGACCAATGAGTATAAGTACGAGAGGTGGATATATCTACTTTATCATTTTCATAGATGATCTATCTAGATATGGATATGTCTATCTGATGAAACATAAGTTAGATTCTTTTAAAATATTCAAATAACTTTGAAGTAAAGTAGAAAAATAAACTGAAAAGAGTATTAAAACTCTTCGATCTGACCGAGGAGGGAAATGAAGGGAAATCTTGATTTTTCGGATCAGGTTCGTTCAGATCTGATCAGATCAAGAGATATATTTCAAAAATTTTTCTCTTTGATCTAGATCAGATCTAAGATGTTTCAGATTTGATTATTATTATTTTAAAAATTAAAATAAAATTAGATAAATTAAATCAAATTTAATTTACCTTGAAGTGGGTAATCCTATTATCCGTTGATGATCCTATATGCAGCGGAAGGTTCTGGATCTAGCCATGCAAGTGCCTGACGTCTACTGATATCCACTCAAGCTGGATCGGAAGATCCTCTTCTTCTCTATCACGTCTTCAAAAATTAGATCTGGATCTGATCTGGAGGATCTTCAAAACTTCTTTTTAAGATCAGCAGTCATCCTTTGCAGCAGCGTAGCCTTCTAGCTTTCAGTCATCTTTCTCTTATCTAGATTGCACCAACCAAGCTCCAAAACTCTTTTGGACGTGGAGAGGAGAGGAAGAAGGTTGGTTTGGCATGGAGGAAGGGGAGAGGCAGCCTTGGGGTGTGGGGAATTGTGATTCAATCAATTCAAATTTCTCTTTGAGTTGGGCGCAGTATCTTATTTATAGACTAACTGTGATCCAACTCCTCTTCTTCCCAACCAATCACAACTCTTTATAAAATCAGATCTAAATTTGATTGGTGGGAATAGAGTCCCCTGGATTTCTCCTTAAAGGGTGCCTAAGACCAGTCAAAGTTGGTTCTTAGGAGAACTCTAATTGAAATCCAAAAAGGAGATGGAGTCCCTATCCAATAAGGACTCCTAGGCGCGTCCAACTTGGGCACACGCCAAGGATGGCGTGTGCCCTCTTCCTTGCCAAGTTCTAGCAGGGGGATAGGCCACCACCATTGGCGTGTGCCCTCTTCCTTGCCAAGTTCTAGCAGGGGGATAGGCCACCACCATCTCTCCAATAGGTGCATGACATGTGGTCAAAAGTCAAAGTGTCAATGGTCAACATTTGACCAGTCAAAGGTAGACTTTTGACCAAAGTCAAAGAACAAGAAATGGCAGATGACCAAAAATGGTAAATAATGTCTTACAAAATAAGACAACCTTTTTTGACTTGGACAACCTTCAGTCAGACCATATGAAGGCCTCTGATTGGGCACAAACTCCTTTGGCTCAGTCAGGACAACTTATTTATGATAGCAAAAGAAAAACGTTAGGTTCAATCGAGTGCTAGCATGATTTCCTTGAACCTAATTGAATCTTATTCAGATCAATTGAACTAGATCAGTTCAATTGATGATCACCAGATTCAAACCCTTATTTGTAAGACCCAGGTAGGTTCAGTTCTGTATGGTAATGGGATATATCATGATCTCTATCATCGACATCATCAAAACTCCTTTCGATGGATCAGAACTCTTCTGATTCGAACAGCTAGAATGATCGATCATCTAAATCATTCTAATTGCTCTCAAAATTCCACCAGTGACACCTAGCAGTATATGGTGGCAACCCATCAGAGCTGAATGCGAACCTCTTGGTGCAGCTACTTGTGTGATTAAGTCCTTCTATCTTGAGCCCCGATCAGATTAGGGTTAAGGTAAACTCATCAAACCCTAGTTTCTGTCATATGATGTAATCATTTGATTCGAGTCTGATGTAAAAATCTAAATAAAAACTCTTTCTATTATTTCACTCTGCCATGGCCATGGGCTTTAGGACTTGATTCTCATGATCATCATAGGGCTGCTCCTCTACCACCGAGGTAGATAGATTCCATCTTGATGCCATCCAGTTCCTACAATGAACATGCTATAGCCAACATACACCTCAGGGTTCCATATGGCTAGGAGACCGAGTAATGATGTAGTCAAACTATAACACCTCAAGGTGAACTGCCGATGCACCTCAGATCAAAGAACCAAACACACTACTGCAGCATCGAGTCAGTCATTGACGAGAAGGTAGACTCCCTAATGACTACTCGAGGTGGTCACGCTCAGTGCCCTCATTCTCTAACGAGTATCTATACTCTCACTTCGGTGTCTCCACACCGTAGACTCAAGACTCATCTACTAAAAAAAAGTGATTGTACACCAACCTTCTGGATCAATCATCATTCTCGTGATGATCCTATGGTCGGGAGCATTTTATGAGTTAACAATGATTATTCATGTCTTAAATTTTTAACTCTTAAAAATATGAATTATTATTACCATTAACTCAAAGGATGTATCACAGACACTAAATACACATATGTGATAGAAAATAACCCATTTTATTAGTATTAGTCAAAATTATAATTTTGCCCCTAGAAGTGTATTACAAGTGTCAGCCAATTCTGGCTTCTAGGGTACATATATCTAACAGAAAATACCTTTTTGGTGAGTTTCTCACATATCTAGGAGAGAATGAAATTTTCTTTCAATGGACTCTTTCAAAAATACCATAGCATAATGATGTATCTGGAAGAAGAAATCAGACTCTGTTAGACATGGTCCGATCCATGATGGGTTTTACCAGCTTGTCGATATCCCTCTAGGGATATGTACTCGAATCAACTTGCTATCTTTTAAATAAGGTTCCATGTAAATCTATGGTTAAAACTCCATATGAGATATGGATAGGACGTTAGCCAGCACTTTCACATCTCAGGGTCTGGGGGTACCCGGCTTATGTCAAATGGTTAATTATAGATAAACTTGGACCTAGGTCTGATAAGTGTGCATTTATAGGATATCCTAAAGAGACCAAAGGATACTATTTCTACCATGCTGATGAACAAAAGATGTTCGACAGCCTTAGGATAACCTTTTTGGAAAAGGAGTTTCTTAGTGAAGGAACTGTTGTCTCTAAGGTTGAACTTGATGAAGTTCAACAGGTAGAAAGTCCGACATAGAATGCTAAACCTAAGTCAGATTTGATCAGATCAGATTCAAAGCCTAGTGAACCCACACCATTAAGGTGATTCGATAGAGTACCATGTCATCCGAATAGATACTATGGGTTCTTGGTCCAGGATGGTGATCCCATCGAACTCGATGAGAATGATGAGGATCCGATCACTTACATAGATGCTATGTAGAGATCTGACTCTGAGAAATGGCTAGAAGCCATGAGATCTGAAATGGATTTCATGAAGGTCAATGATGTATGGACATTAGTTGACCCACCTGAAGGAGATAAATCCATTGGGTGTAAATGGGTATTCAAAAGGAAAAGAGGAGCAGACGGAAAGGTGGAGAACTATAAAGCCCATATGGTTGCTAAGGAATATCATCAATGTTATGATGTTGACTATGATGAGACATTCTCTCCAGTGGCAATGCTCAAATCCATTCGAATAATGCTTGCAATAGCTGCCCACATGAACTATGAGATCTGGCAGTTGGATGTGAAGATAACTTTCCTAAATGGAGAGTTAATCGAAGATGTGTATATGATACAACCTGAGGGGTTCACATCCACAGATGAGTCCAAGGTGTGCAAGCTTCAAAGATCCATTTATGGACTGAAGTAGGCATCTCAGAGTTGGAACATGCATTTTGATAAAGTGATCAAAACGTATGGCTTTGTTAAGAATGGAGAAGAACCCTACATTTACAAATGGGCAAATATCCAGTAGTGGTATTTCTTATTTTGTATGTGGATGACATTCTCTTAATCGAGAATGACATCCCCATACTGTAGAAAATAAAAGTTTGGTTGTCATCATAGTTCTCCATGAAGGACTTGGGTGAAGCATCCTACAAGATGCTCTTCTTATCAAAGATAACATCCTTGTTGATTTCTAGGTCCAAGATGGTGATCCCATCAAACTTGATAAAAACGATGAGGATCCAATCATCTATATAGATTCTATGTAGAGACCTGATTTTAAGAAATGACTTAAGGCCATGAAATTTAAAATGGAGTTCATGAAGGTCAACAATGTGTGGACATTGGTTGATCCACCTGAAGGGGTTAAATCCATTGGGTGTAAATGGATCTTCAAAAGAAAGAAGGGTGCAGACGGAAAGGTGGAACTTATAAAGCCCATTTGGTTACTAAGGGGTATCGTCAATGTTATGGTATTGACTATGATGAGACATTCTCTTCTGTGGCAATGCTCAAGTCCATTCAGATTATGCTTGCCATTACTGTCCATCTGGACTATGAGATCTGACAAATGGATATGAAGATAGCTTTCTTGAATGGAGAGTTGACCGAAGAGGTGTATATGATATAACCTAAGGGGTTCACTTCCACAGACGAGTCCAAGGTGTGCAGGCTTCAGAGATCTATTTATGAATTGAAGCAAGCATCTCGGAGTTGGAACATACATTTTGATAAAGCGATCGAAACATATGGTTTCATTAAGAACGGAGAAGAACCCTACATTTATAAATGGGCAAATGGTCCAACAGTGGTATTCCTTATTTTGTATGTGGATGACATTCTCTTAATCAAGAATGACATCCCCACACTATAGCAAATAAAAATCTGGTTGTCATCATAGTTCTCCATGAAGGACTTGGGGGAAACATCCAACATCCTAGGGATGAAGATCTATAGGGATAGATCTAAAAGAATGCTTGGTATATCCCAGTCCACGTACATAGAAACTATGCTGAAGAGGTTTAGCATAGAGAATTTTAAAAAGAGCTATCTCCCGATAGGTCAAGAAATTCCACTCTCTAAGAAGGATTGTTTGACAACTTCTGAAGAGAGAGAGTGTATGAGTAGAATTCCATATGCTTCAGTAGTAGGGTCTATCATGTATGCAATGTCATGTAAGAAACCAAATGTGGCATACTCATTAGGAGTAGTGAGTAGATATTTGTCTGATCCAAAGAAAATCATTGGAAGATGGTTAAAATCATCCTTAAGTATTTGAAAAATATTAAGGATCAATGGTTGATTTATGGTGAGTCAGATCTAGAACTGGTGGAGTTTATAGACTCTAACTTTTAATCTGACCATGATGATAGCAGAAGCATGTTGGGATATATCTTTACTCTAAATGGTAAAGCCATCTACTGGAAAAGTGTCAAGCAGCATATAATGGCAGACTCTATTTGTGAAGCAGAGTATATGGCAGCATTAGATGCAGCAAAGAAAGCTATGTGGCTGAGAAAGTTCATCACCGAGCTCAGAGTAGCACCCTCCATTGATGGTCCAATCTTGCTTTACTGTGACAACACTAGCACCATAGCTCAAACAAAGAAATCGAAGGCATACCAACGGGCAAAGCACATTCTGCGCTGCTTCCATCTGGTCTATGAGATCGTGGATTGTGGTGACGTCGATCTTCAGAAGATCAACGAAAAGGAGAACCTAGCCGACCCCTTCACTAAAGTCCTGACAATCAAGGAGTTTGACAATCATAAGTCAAAGATGGATATTAGATACTGTGTCGAGTGGCTTTAGAACAAGTGGGAGTTGTTGAAAATTATGTTCTAAAAGCCAATCATTAGCCTGTTAACGATTGAGCTACTATGTATATGTAATTGATCATTGATAAATAAAATATTTTGATATGTTTTTCATCATAAGTCTTTATCTTCTAATGAACTCTATTTTTGTGATGAAGTTCTTAGGACTATTTAGCTTCGATAAATAGAGGATTTATCGATTAGTCCTTAAATCAGTTCACAACCAAATGATAGGCTATTAAATAGGATGACAGCATCTATCAAGCATAGGTCACTGTATGCCATATAGATTGGTTGTCCTCTTCGCTGTATGCCATATAGATTGGTTGTCCTCTTAACCAAGGAGTGTGGAGACACTAATATAGTATGCAGGTGAGATGTATGGGTACATTATCATTGAACGTGACCAACTTCAGAGCATTCTACTATCGAGGATGTCTCTGATGGGATATAGGTATAAGTGTTCCTTAGACCTGAAATCACCTTAGTGACTTGCAAGCAACTCATTGCACTTTGGTACCAGATTAACTAAATTTCTAATTTAGTAACAGAATGCTTCTAGGCATAGTCAAGTACTTGCCAAGTTGGTGTGTGATCAAGATGGAATTGACCACTCCAAGAGTTGGAGAAGAATGACTGTATTTCAATATAGCAAAATCTTGGCCAGGATAATCCATCAGATGGATTTGATATTTTGAAATATAATGTGGACAATCTGATCAGAGTTGATAGTTGAACTCTGAGGTATCCTATGACCATTTTGATCAAGGGGATGAATTATATGAAAACTATATCCGCATGGGTTCTAAGGATGGTGTTCTACACATTCGACCTATCCGATCGTCGGATATCATTGCTAAATGGTCACTTTGATTGGTATAAAAATTTATACCTATGCTACCGACTTAGGTTTGAACCTATGAGGTCATAGACATTAGAGCTCACAATCTAATCAGATGGTTGATCAATGATTGAGAATCGTTCTAGAGTTAAACGATCAATATGATTGATGTTTAACCTAGTGCAAGTGTTGTAGGATGATTGATTAGTAATTTGATTACTAATTAGTTTAATTTGATTAAGCTAAAGGGTTGAGATTAAGTCTAATTAAATATTATTTAATTAGATTTAGTTTGGGCTTGATTGGATCAAGTTCAATTGATTTATTGGATAAGTCAAGTGCAAGAAAAAACTCGTCCTAGTCTAACTAGGACTTAGGTCAACCTAATTTTTTTAGTTTGATTAAAAAATTAAATTAAAATTAAATATAATTTAATCTAATTTAATTGATCCATTAATTAGGTTAGAACCTAATTTAATTTGGTTGAGTTGGTTTTCGTTTAATTTGGTTTAAGAAACCACTTTGACCAAGTCATAGATAGAATCTTAGTAAGACTAGGATTCCTCCTTGCGCCACCTTAATCCCAATGCCTATTTTTTTGGTATTTTTTATGAAAAATCTTTTTCTTCCTGATCTTCACATACGCCCCCTCTCTCCCTCTCTTTCTTATGTGGTAATTGGGTAGAAGACCAAGTCAAAGCAGGAGTTTGTTTTGATATTGGATTCTATGAGATAGAATCCTAACAAACCCAAACTCTTCCCAAAAGGTGCCGCCACCTCTCCTAATTAATTTCTCTCTTATTCCATGTGAGAAATACCTTTTCTTGTGTGACTTTCCTTTCTGGTACATGCCAAAAATTATGGAGGGGGCACCTAAGAGTTGGGCGCCCCTTGACTTGTCCTGTTTGACCTTTCCTTGTCTAGTATTTAACCTAGACAATGACTCTTCTTTTTCTATATATTTTTAATGAATTTTGGCTTAAAATTTTTATGGGTTATAGATCTTTGAGAGCTCTTTGAGGTGTATGAAAATTATGGAGAGAGAACCTCTGGGCATTGAGATTCAATAGACACAAAGCTAGGTGTCTAGGTGAGAGCAAAGAGAAGAAGAAAAGGGTCTTCTTCTAGGGTTGCTGTGTTCATCTCTTTCCTTCCTTCTTCCTTGGGTTTTCTGAGAGTGTCTCATATATAAAATCTCTTCTCCTCCTCCTCTTTAGAAGAGTCTAATTTAGAAGAAAGAAGGCATCTGATCAACCATCGAAGAAAGATCAGCGCAGTATTAGCATACTATGCTGATTTCTAGCATCTAAATTTCTGATCGTGATCGTGGGCTCATGTGGATGACTCCTAGAGACCAAACATGTGTACTACTTGCAACTTCATCCTCAAGCCTAGATCAATAAGTTAGAACATCTAACTCTCTCAGTAATAGATCTGATCTATTATTCTTTTTCATACAAGCATGAGATGTAGAATAGATCTAGGTTGATGTGATCAACCTTTCCTTCTTGTTTATTTTTTATTTTAGATTTAAATGCCATGCAATAATCATATAATATAGTCTTAGATCTAGGGATTATCGAATATTTAGAATTAATTACATTAATTTTGAGTCTTTCACTGCTAATCTATAAAAAATTTTAAGATCTAGTTCTGAAACCCTAGATCTGGTTCCTTCAATACCATGGCTGACTCAATTTGTGAGATGGAGTATGTTGCTGCATCAGATGTTGCCAAAAAAGTAGTGTGGCTAAAAAAGTTCATCACCAAGCTTGGAGCAGCACCCTTCCTTGATGGTCTAGTTTTGCTTTACTGCGATAGCTCTGGAACTATTGCTCAGGCGAAGGAACCAAAGATACCAGTGGACGAAGCATATTCTACACCGCAACCACCTTATTCAAAAGATCGTGGATCGAGGTAATATCAATCTTTAGAAGATTGATGGAAAGAAGAACCTGGCCAATCCATTCACTAAAGTCATTGCATTGAAGGAGTTCGATGACTTCAAGTCAAAGATGGATAATAGATACTACACCGACTGGCTTTAGTCTAAGTGAGAGATTCTTGGGATTAGTGTCCTAAAGCCAATCGTCGGTATGTTAATGGTTGAGATACATGTTTATACTTGTATATAAATTATAATTGAATAAAAGTTATTTTAGCATTTTCATCATAATTTTTTTTCATCTTCTAATGAACTCCTTTGTTGTGGTGAAGTCCTTAGGACTATTTAGAATCGACAAAGAAGGATTTATCATTTAATCCTTAAACTTATTCACAACCAAATGATATATTATTATCAAGAATGATAATGTTTATCTAGTATAGGTCATTGTATGCCATATAGATTGGTTGTCTTCTTAACCAAGGAGTGTGGAGACACTGGTATGGCATGAAGGTGAAATGTAGGGATACATCTACACTGAACAGAATTGACTTTGGAGCTTTTCTACTATCAAAATTTACTCTGATGGGATATGGGTATAAGTATTCCTCCAATCTAAGATTGCCATGATGACTTTCAAGCAACTCACTATGCTTTGGTGCTGGACTACCTAAATTTCTAATTTAGTGATGAAAGATTTTTTAGCATAGTTAAGTACTTGAGAAGTCAGTGTGTGAATCAAAATAAGATTGACCACTCTAATTCAGAAGTTGTGTTCAATTATATTTCAATTTAGCAAAGTCTTGGTTAGGATAGTCCTAGTGAGGAGTCACAAGACTAATTGCATTGAGATATAATTTAGATGTATTTTTCAGAGTTGGTAGTTTAACTTTGAGTCATCCTATACACAGAGGTCAAAGGGATGAATTATGTGGTAATCATATTCACATAGGTTTTGAGTGTTGTGATTGTGACTTTTTAATCAATTCGATTGTTGGGTACCATTGCTAGATGGTCACTTCGATTAATACATGAATTAGCTCTTAAGTTATCAGCTTTGGTTCGAACCTACGGGATCACATATATTAGAGATTTCTATCTGATTTGATGGCTGATAAAGAGTTCCACTAGACTGGGACTCTATGGTAAAGAGTCTCACTAGACTGAAACTCTTTGATCAAGAGTCCTATTGGGCTGGGACTTTAAGTGCTGCTTGTCTGAAACTTTATGGTCAAGAGTCCCACTGGACTGAAACTCTAGGACTAAAAATCCTACTGCACTAAAACTCTAAGTTCTACTTATTTGAGACTCTATGATCAAGAGTTTTATTGATTTAGAACTTTATGACCATGACTTTGGAACACTGGGATCAAGAGTCCCACTGGTTTGGGACTCTTCGATCAAGAGTTTCATATCGATGGAACTCTATTGCTCGGATACCTACTGAATTTGGACTCTATATTTATGATAGATTTAATTAGTAATTTAATTACTAATTCACTTAATTTGATTGAGTAATAATTTTTTGGATCAAGTGCAAACGAATTGGATTCAGTTGGGTTTGACTCGATTAGGTTATGAGATGACCTAATGGCCGAGGAGGTTTGATCCCTAATTTGATTAGGGGTTGGAATTGATCAATTCCTGATTTAATTAATATTTAGTTTAGCCTAATTAAGCCTAAAAAGGTTGAGTTTAATTTTGTCTAATTAGGCCTAGCCAAATTGGTTTGGGTTGGTCTTAATTAGATAAGGTTCCCTTCAGACTAGTTTGACTAGTCTACCAACCACCTCACCCTTTGACCCATGCCCATATTTTTCCACGAGAAAAAGTTTCTCTTGAAGTTTCTCCATGCACAAAAGAAGGTGCCTACTTGGTTTCTCCATGCCCCATTGGATTTGTTTTGAGTTATTACCATTTAAATTCAAACAAAAGTTTGAATTTGAATGCATAACAACTCATCCTTATCCTTCCACTCATTCTAGCACCCACTGTTTTCTACAACAAAAATGTTCTCGTGAATTTTCTCCATGCAAGAGAGGGCACATGCCCTCCTTTCTCACACCCCATATTGATAAGGATGGGTGGTTGATCATTTAAATTTGAATGGGATTCAAGTTCAAATGAAAAACCACCTTATCTTATCTTACCCATGTGGAGTTGGCTCGGTCTTGCACAAAAATAAAAGGAGAACTCTTCTGGGGCATGCACACATCCCAATGTAAGAAGAGCCTTCCCTTCTATGTGGATTCAAATTCAAATTTCCTAAGAGAAGAAAAATATAGAGAGCGCAAGGTTTCAAGGTGAGTGTAAACCCTAGGGTTTCAACCTAAGGTCAAAAAATCCAGTTTGTGAGCTACGAGGGTCGTGAGTTGACGAAACTTGGTGGAGAGCCTCCTCTACCTCTCATCTACATCCATTGATGATCCAAAGTGTCCAAAGAGCCTGTGAATGAAGATCAAAGCTGTTCAATCAATATCAACCATTGAAGGGTTCCGACATTGAGCTAGCACTCACAAGGAACCGATCGCGAGGCCTCATGTGGATGATCCATGGAGGCCAGACACACACTGTAGCTGCATCATGATGAGTGGACCTTTTCGACAGTGATCGGATTGTAGAGTTTGGCTACCTGCATCGATATCATATTCTAAACATGTAGCTATAGTAGTAAAATAGTTTTACGTAGTTTTCAAATTTAAAGCATTTATATCACATTTAGACCCTTAGTGTAGGTTTTCTAATATGATTAGTAGCTCAAAAAGTTTCAAAAGTAATGCTAGAAATCCTGCATTGCATACCTTCACATTGGGACTATTGATCAGCCATCAGATCAGTAGGAACTAGTATTGTGTGTGATCCCATAGGTTCGAACCCTAAGCTAGTAGCACCAAAACTAATTTTTGTACCAATCAATATCACCATCTAGCAATGATATCCGATGTCTAGATATATCGAATAGTTGTATCACAACATCCATGAACCTGTGGCATATGGTTACCGTATAATTCATCCCCTTGACCTCAATGCTCAAAGACAACCTAGGGTTTATTGCCAACCCTAAAAATCATCCACATTGTATTTCAAAATTTAATGTCCATCGAATGGATCATCCCAGCCAAGGTTTTGCTAAATTGAAATACAATGATGCACTTACTCTAATACTTGGAGGGGTCAATCCCATCTTGACTCACACACCGACTAAATAAATACTTGACTGCACCTAATAACCTTCCATTGCTGAATTAGAAATTCAGATAATTCAGTACCAAAGTATAGTGAGTTGTTTGTAAGTCACCATGATGATCTCAGGTCTAAGAGACACTTATATCCATATCCTTCGCGAGCTACTCTTGATAGTAGAGAGCTCTATAGTTGGATCACATTTAGTGAAATATACCTCTATACTTCACCTGCATGCCCATACTCCTTGATTAAGAGGACAACCGACAAATATGGCACATAGTGACCTACACTCGATAATATTGTCGTCCTGGATAATAACGTGTCATTTGATCGCGAACAAGTTTAAGAACTAAATGATAAATCCTTCTTTGTCGAGTCTAAATAGTCCTAAGAACTTCATCATAGATGAGTTCATTACAGAAAGATGCACAATAGTGATGAAATTACTAGAATAATAATTTTATTCATTATAATTTAAATATAATTTACAATCAGTTCAACCATCTATAACTAAGATGATTGGCTTTAGGATACAATATCCAATAAACTTCCACTTAAACTAAAGCCAATCAGAATAGTATCAAATATCCATCTTTCATTTATGATTGTCGAACTCCTTGATTTTGATGGCTTTAGTTAATGGGTCAGTCATGTTCTCCTTTCATCAATCTTCTGAAGATCGACATCATCTCGTTCCATGATCTCTCGTACAAGATGGTAGCGACGCAGAATATGCTTGGTGCGCTAATGTGCCTTTGGCTTCTTTGCTTGACTATGGCTCCAGTGCTATCATAGTAAAGCAAAATCGGATCATCCAAGGAGGGTGCCACTCCTAACTTGTCGATAAACTTTTATATCCACACAGTTTCCTTTATAGCATCGGATGTCGTGACATACTCTGCCTCGTATATAGAATCAGCCATAGGGCGTTGTTTGGAACTCTTCTAACAAACTGCTCCACTATTCAGGATAAATACATAACTTGACACACTCTTATTGTTATCATGATCTAACTAAAAACTAAAATCAGTATATTCCACAAGTTTCAAGTCATCATCTTTATAGATGAGCCACTGGTTCTTAGTATTTTCTAAATACTTCAGGATTATCTTTACAATCTTTCAGTGATTCTAATCCAGATTGGATCGATATCTACTCACTATCCCTAGTGAGTATCCCATATTTGATCTCGTACATATCATGGCGTATATAATAGAGCCCACTACTGAAGCATATGGTATTTTACTCATACACTCTCTCTCTTGAGGAGTTGATGGACAATCCCTCTTCGAGAAAGAAATTGTATGGCCTATTGGAAGATAGTTTTTTTTGGAATTCACCATACTAAACTGCTTCAGCATGATATCAATGTACATGGACTGGGACAACCTAAGCAATCTTTTAGATATATCTCTATAAATCTTCATCCCTAAAATGTAGGAAGCTTCTCCTAAGTCCTTCATGGAGAATTGAGATGACAGCCAAATCTTTATTTTTTGTAATATAGGGATGTCATTTTTGATTAAGAGAATATCATCCACATACAATACAAGAAATATGTTTATAAAATTGTTAGCATATTTATTTATGCCGGGTTCCTCTCCATTCTTAATGAAGCCATATGCTTTGATTACTTTATCAAAATGCATGTTCCAACACCAAAATGCCTGCTTCAATTCATAAATAGATCTATGAAGCCTGCATACGTTAGACTCATCTATGGATATGAATTCTTCAAGTTGTATCATATACACCTCTTCGTCCAGCTCGCCATTTAGAAAAGCTACCTTCACATCCATTTATTAGATCTCATAGTCCAGGTATGCTACCATCGCAAGCATAATCTGAATGGACTTGAGCATTGCCACTGAAAAAAATATCTCATCATAGTCAATACCATAATGCTGACGATATCCTTTGGCAATCAGATGGGCTCTACACTTCTTTTTCTTTTGAAAATCTACTTACATCCAATGGATTTTATCCCTTCAGGTAGATCAACTAGTGTTCATATACTATTGACCTTCATGGATACCATTTCGGACTTCATGGATTTTAGCCACTTATCAGAGTCAGACCTCTGCATGGCATCCATGTGGATGATTGGATCCTTATCATTTTCATCGAGTTCAACTAGATCATCATCTCGAACTAAGAAATCATAGTATCTGTCTAGCTAATGCAGTACTCTACCAGATCTCCTCAAAGGTGCCTCTTCAATGGGCTCTAGATTTGATCTTATCAAATTCAGTTCTATAGGTTCATTAGAATATATCAATTCTTTCGCCTGTCAAACTTCACCAAGTTCAATGTTAGAGGCAGTTGTTCTTTTTCTAAAAAACTCTTTTTCCAAAAAGATTGTCCTATTGCTGACGAACATCTTTTGCTCTTCAACAAGATAGAATTAATAATCCCTAGTTTTCTTAGGGTATCCTATGAACAAGCACTTATCAGACCTAGGTCCAATCTTTTTTGCCTATAAATATTTGACATAAGCTAGACAACCCCAAATCCTAAGGTGAGAGAGCATCAGCCTACGCCCAGTCCATATCTCATATGGAGTTTTTGCAACAGACTTGCTCAAAATATTATTCAAAATATAACAAGCAGTCTCAAGTGCAAAATTCCAAAAAGAAATTAGCAAACTCACAAACCCCATCATGGACTGAACCATGTCCAATAGAGTTTGGTTCCTCCTTTCAGACACACCATTATGCTATAGTATTTTAGGAGGACTTCATTGAGAGAGAATCCCATTCTCTTCTAGATGTATCAAAAATTCATTAGAAATATATTTATCTCCTCGATCTGATTAAAAAATTTTAATACTCTTTTCAAGTTATTTTTCTACCTCATTGCGATATCATTTGAATATTTCAAACGAATCGGATATATTCTTCATAAGATAGACATACCCATATCTTGATAGGTCATCAGTAAATATAATTAAGCAGTAGAATCCACCTCTAGTCATAGGTCCACATACATCTACATGTACTAGACCTAGAAGTTCAGTGGCCTGTTCATCCTTTCTAGTAAAAGATGATTTGATCATCTTACCAAGAAGGCAGGACTGGTAGGTAGTCAATGATTCATAATTATCGATGTCAAGGATATTCTTCTTGACTAACATGTTAATCATATTCTTGTTTATATGACTGAGTCAATAGTGCCAAAGATAGGCATCGATGATATTATTTAGTTTTGGACTTTTATTTGACATATATATTATACTAATAAACTGTGATAAAACATAAATGCTATTTCTTATTTATCCTCGCATTATTGTAACATCATTCATAATGATATCATAATAACTTTTTTTTATCGACAAATAATAACCATTCTGAGCCAATAGCCCAATAGATATAATGTTCATCATAAAAGATAGACAATAGTGACAGTCACTTAAAATGACATTAGTTTTAAAAATAAGCTCAAGAGTTTCCAATGCTAGAACTAAAATATTTCTTCAATCCCCAACATTTAGGAATCTATCGCCATCCTCAAACTTTCTACCAATTTGAAGTCCATGCAATGAATTGCATATGTGAACTAGACTTCTAATATCTAATATCTAGGTAGAAGTATCACAACTAGAAAAATTGCAAGGTGTTATCATCTAACAGCCTTACCCAGCAACTACTTGCTGATTTTTCCTGTTCAGCCTATTCAAGTCCAAAGGATAATTTTTCTTTAGGTTTGCCTGATTAGGATTAATACTAGACTTCTTGAAATTATGTCCTATAAGCTTGTCACTATCCAACAGTGAACGGAGTGGACTTACACTAGCCATTTTATTCATCTGAAAGAAAAACATAAGACCATATTAGTACTCGAATTATTTAACTCTAAAGATTTGAACTTTAGTCTAAAGCTCCTTCCAATATTTTTATGAATTGGTAGCTTCTACCTTCAATTCAAGAAATTACACTAACTCCATAGTGGGTACAGAAATCCATATAGATTACAAATAACCTTGAGAAAAGCTCTAGCCAACCCGTGTGCATCTATAGATAGGTTCACAATCAATTATTTCTTTAAATAATTTTTAGTAATTTAATTTTATCCCAGAAGCAAATTTAGTAAGCTATAGCCTCCATTGAAAAGGTCTGGTTAGGTCCAACCATTAATATGATTGAGTTCGATGCATCAAACGAATGAAGACTAGGCTCGACGAAAGCTCTGGCCAACCTGATCATCGTTCAGAGAGAGTGACCTAATCATCATTTGATGGATAGTAATTCCAACATCCAAATGAACACCAAGTATAAGGCACCTCCAATTTTCACCTAAAAAATTGGATTCATTACCATTCACCTTAATGGGAGGCTATGACTCAGTTATCCCCATAACTTAGACATTTTTAAGGATCTAATAATTTAGAGGATTTAGGTTACATGTGATTTAAGGATAACATTGATACTGACCAATTACTCCTATTGATTTTATCAAGTCAAATCCTCCCACTGATTTCAACAAATCAATTGACAAGGACTAGGATCAATTTTGGATCATGGGCACCTAATTCAGTCTTACTGATTGAAATTAGTCAAATTGATTTCTAATGACATGGATTAGCTCGAATCATCAAGTGATCTAATCAAATCCTAATCGACCAAGTCGGCCAGGTAAATGAGATTAGTGGAAGGGATATGCCATTAACTCATCAAAAATTGAATTAGTATGAGTAGCTCCCAATTAAAAATCATTGATCCAAACTGCCAAACTTACCTTAGACACCAACCGGTTAATTAGGTTCAATCTTATCAATCTAGTAATTTTGAGCTAAACCACCTAGCCATGAATCAAGTCCATCTTGATCTTTGTTAAAGACATGTACTTGTCCAACTACAACTATTGAAGTTGAATCTAGAATATCCTTGATCTAATCTAATTCAATATTTGGTTAGATTTGATCAATTACTCTAATTAAGTCTATTCTTTAACTAATCTTAGGTCTAACCTAATTAATGAACCTAATTCATCTAACCCTTTTGAAAGGATTATGCCCTCAAGCCAATTTATTTTTTGGGGTGTTCTTTGTCTTCCAAACTCATGTAATGATATTTTTAATAAAAGACATTTATTTCATCATATGCAGTGTCTTATTATTTATTTAAGATTATGATGAACCCTATAAATTAGGGCTATGGTTTTAGGATTATGATGAGATCATACTAGTGAGACCTAAAATCTTAAAACCCTAATTTAAATATTCCTAATCGATGGGACATTGAGTTAGGGATCAATATTTTTTGGTAAGACTAGCACATTCTTTGGATGCTCAAATGAGAGGGTGATTGATCTCACAATAACTTGTGTATAACACTAATACAAGAATGTGGGTGCTCATTAGAGAATGAGTTCACTGAATTGATCTAAATTGAGAATATCTAATGGAGTCTTATCTACATGTCAATAGATGGTTCTCATAGTGAAAATTGTGCATGTAATCTTTTGACCTGAAACTACCTTAGAATCTTATATATATAAATCCATATTTTGGTTCATACTCATTCATGACTTAGTTATGTACAGGATGATCTGGATATGGTAAATTATATATATGAAGATTGTGAGTAGGTTAACAAGAAATCGATCACTCCTGGTAAGAGAAAATAGCATCCTACCTACTTTTAACAAATAATGATTCAGAAAGACTTTGATCAAAGCATGATAAAAATTAGAAATGATTTCTAATATTTCATTAAATGAATATCATTGAAGAAAAATTCTGATTTTTCAAATCAGATTCGTTTAGATCTGATCGGATCAAGAGATATATTTCAAAAAAAAAAAATTTGATCTAAATTAGATCAAAATATTTTAGATCTGATTCTTATTATTTTAATAATAAAAATAAAATATAGATAAATTAAATTAAATTTAATTTATCTTGATGTAGGATAATCCTATTACTCGTTGATGATCCTGTAAGCAGCGAAAGATTCTGGATCTAGCCATGCAAGTGCCTGGCCTCTACCGGTATCCACTTAGGCTGGATCTAAAGATCCACTTCTTCTCTATCATGTCTCCAAAAATTAGATCTGAATCTTATTTGGAGGATCTTCAAAATACCTTTTGAAGATCAATAGTTGTCCTTTGCAACAGTGCAGCCTTCTAGCTTTCTATCGCCTTTCTCTCATCTGGATTGCATCAACTTGGATCCCAAACTACTTTGGGTGTCGAGAGGAGAGGGAGAAGATGGTCTTGGCATGGAGGAGGAGGAGAGAGGCAGCCTTGGGGTGTGGAGAATTGTATTGATCTTTGAGTTGGGTGCAGGGTCTTATTTATAGATTATGCGTGATCCAACGCCTCTTCTTCCCAACCAATCATAATCCTTTGTGAAATCAGATCTAAATCTAATTGGTGGGAATAGAGTTCCATGGATTCATCCTTAGATGGCACCTAAGACCAGTCAAACTTGGTTCTTAGGAGAAGTCTAATCGAAATCCAAAAAGGAGATGGAGTCCCTATCCAACAGGGACTCCTGGGCGCCTCCTGCTGGCGTGCGCCCTCCTCCTTGTCAGGTTCTGGCAGGAGGACAAGCCTCCACCAGCTCTCCAATAGGTGCGTGACATGTGGACAGAAGTCAAAGTATCAATGATCAACATTTGACTAGTCAAAGGTCAACTTTTGACCAAAGTCAAAGGACGAGAAATAGCAAGTGACCAAAAATGGCAGGTATTGTCTTACAAAATAAGACAATCCTTTTCTAATCTGGATAGACTCTAGTCAGACCAATTGAAGACCTCTAATCGAGCACAAACTCCTTTGGCTCAGTTAGGACAACTATTTATGATAGTAAAAGAAGAACGTTAGGTTTAATCGAGTGCTAGCATGATTTTCTTGTACCTAATTAAATCTCATTCAGATCAATTGAATTGGATCAATTCAATTGATGGTCACCAAATTCAAACCCTTATTTGTGTGACTCAGTTAGGTTCAGTTCTGTATGATAATGGGATATGTCATGATCTCTATCATCGACATCATCGAAACTTCTTTTGATGGATCAGAACTCTTCTGATTCGAATAGCTAGAATGATCGATCATCTAAATCATTCTAATTGCTCCCAAAATCCATCAGTGATACCTAACAGTATATGGTGGCAACCCATCAGAGCTGAATGCGAACCTTTTGGTGCAGCTACCTGTGTGATTAAGTTCTTCTATCTTGAGCTCTGATCAGATTAGGGTTTAGGTGAACTCATCAAACCCTAGTTTCTGTCATATGATATAATCATTCGATTCAAGTCCAATGTGAAAACCTAAATAGAAACTCTTTCTATTATTTCACTCTACCATGGCCATGGGCTTCTGGACTTAATTCTTATGATCATCATAGGGCTGCTCCTCTACCACCGAGGTAGATAGATTCCATCTTGATGCAATTCAGTTCCTACAATGAACATGTTATAGCCAACATACACCTCAGGATTTTGAATGGCTAGGAGACCGAGTTATGGTATAGTCAAACTATAACACCCTCAAGGTGAACTACCGATGTACCTCAGATCAAAGAACTAGACACACCACTGTAGCATCGAGTCAGTCATTGACGAGAAGGTAGACTTTCTAATGACTACTCGAGGTGGTCACGCTTAGTACCCTCGTTCTCTAACGAGTATCTATACTCTCGTTCTGATGTCTCCATACCATAGACTCAAGACTCATCTACTAAAGAGAAGCAATTGTACACCAACCTTCTAGATCAATCACCATCCTCGTGATGATCCTATGGTCGGAAGCATTTTATGAGTTAATAATGATTATTCATGTCTTAAATTTTCAACTCTTGAAAATATGAATTATCATTATCATTAACTTAAAGGATGTATCACAGACACTAAATATACTTATGTGATAGAAAATAACATATTTTATTGATTATAGTCAAAATTATAATTTTATCCTTAGAAGTATATTACAAGTATCAGCCAATTCTGGCTTCTAGGGCCCATATATCTAACAATCATAAGATTGAAAGAAAAATGAATATGATATTGGGGTTGACATATTTCCATATCTAGAGTCATATTCAGGATGCAGGGAGATCGAAGGATCTAGTTGCATGGTAAATTTCACTGAAGGGTATGTTTGGTATTTCCATCAAAATTTCACATCTTCTAGGTAGTCATGATACGTTGCTAGACGTCAATCATGTCTTATGAGTTCGATCAAGTTAAAATTTTAATTTGATCATTAAATTAGAAAGTGTTCTAATTTAAGTCAAATTGGGTTGGCTTGTTTTGACCTAAATTGATTTGGTTGAGTTCTAACCAGATTAGGTCAAATCACATCCAAACTCACTGCTGGTTAGATGTGGAACCCAATGGGTGACACACAAAGAGAACTAATTAAGGGTCTAATTAGATTAGACCATGTTTGCAAGATGAATATGCTAGCACATATAGCAAACCCTAGCACCAGAATTCAAATTGGATTTGAATCAGCTTTCGATTTGGGCTAATTTAGATCCGTTTGAGCCAAATAGAATTTGGTCTTGAGTTGGATTAATCTAGATTGATTGGACTTCAGATTGGGTGCCTCATATCTGCATCCCACATGTCAGAGAGTCTCTCTCTTGCGTGTGGAAAGTATTTCATGCGCAAAGGACTCTTTGGCGCATGGAATAAGATAGCGCCTACCTTCTTTGACTTTTCCCATATATTATGTCATGTAATTTTTTTTAATTGGCATGGACATCAGATATGGGGCGCAGAAGAGTCCTTCTAAAGATAAAAGACTTCTTTTCCTTTCAAATTTTTTTGCCCATGTTGTTTTGTCGCCCAAGATACCTTGCCGCCTACTCCACCTTGACGTCTCTTGGACCAAGTCAAAAGCTCTTGGAACTTTGACTATTCAAAGTTTTCTTCCATGCCTTCTTATTGAATGGGCGTCCCTTTTTAGAGCCCTTGGATGGCTTTGTATCATGATCTAATGGATGAAAAGGGTGGCGCCAAGGATGAAGCATTGCGGCTCTTCATAAAAAAATACGTAGAATTAGTCCGAAGAGTCTTTCTACTTTAAGGCACCTCTTGGACTAAGTCTATATCTCATTTTCTTCTGATAAGGTGTGAGATTAGTTGATGGGGCGTGAGAAATGAAAAGGAAAGGGCATGAGATTTTTGTTGGCATCCTTACGTACATTATAAATAAGGGTGTGCATCAAGAGTCCGAGAAGAAAAATATTATCTTTTCTTTCTTACAAAAGTTTTTTTTTTGTCCAATTTTCTTTCTTCCTTTCTCTTGTCTAGACCTTGTCTTTATAAGGATAAGAAGTCATCTTAAGACTTAGAGATTAGGAAGAAAAATTAAGAAGACAAAAGAAAAAGAAAGATAGATAAGGAAAGGCAAGGAAGGTGACATAAAGGCTTAAGAAGGTCTTGCCCATTTAATTAAAGTTCTTATTACAAGAATTTTAATTATATAAATTAGAGGTGCTGGTGTCTTGATCAAGTTTCTGTGTGGATCAACGTTGGAGGGTGAACATGGAAGCACCTAGTGGAACCCCTGACAGACTACTACCGACAATCAGGAATAATTTAGGGTTTAGCGATAAGAGGTATGTTCTAATACTTTCTTTTATATTACAAATGCATGTTATATGATTTAATTGCTAATAAGGTGGTCCTAGAGTTTTGGGTTTGGTTTGTTTTGATTTCATATTTTGCTTTGAAATCCATGCTTCTATCATGTACACCGAACCCAACAGTGGTATCAGAGTGAGCCTTATTAGGTTAAATCATATAATGCTTTGCTTATAACATAATAGCATAAATGAAAAATATGGTATAATATTTTTTAGCTTGTTTCTATTTATATGATGAGATCATATTCTTTGACTTATCATAATGAGATTTTGTTGTATATATTATTCTATAAAGGTTGCCCTAATATAGTGGAGAGTATTCACTATATAATGATGGTTGTCCTAGAATAATTATACATATTAATAGATATATATATTGTATTATATTTGATGCTATTAGACATTTAGTTTGATTTAAATCGATATGTACATCGAGACCTTTTAAATCTCTCTATGCAAAATTATATTAAGTTGTAGTGTAATTAATCTATAGCTGAATCAGTCAGGATGTCTAATTGATCTATCGATGTCTAGGAAAATTGGTTCATGATTGGTAAAGATAACATGATTTTTAACTGGTTCTATTATTTGACCAGGCCAAATTTATTGGTGTCTAAGGAAAGCAACGGAGGGACTTCCATTTCTCTCCCATTTACCTAGCCGATTTGATGAATTTAATTCCAAATTAAAATGCTTAATATTATATTCACTACATTAAGGCCTTCCCTTATACTATTTTCTTATTATGTTTAGAACCATATTAGTTCTGTTATGTAACCACAAGATCTATCATGGGAAAAGATGTAATATTAATCTAGTGCATTGAGATGCTTACAGTATTTTGAATATACTACTTTATTGTGTAACCACAAAAGTAGTTATATTTTATTTTTGACTATATAGAAATGAAGGGTTCTACTTAAACTAAAACATTAAAGTTTGTTGTGTTAACACAAGGCTATTAATGTTTTAGAGACAAAAGTTTTTTGAGAGTTGCATAAAATACAATTGGGAAGAGTTTCCTACCTTTGAACTTATAACAAGTTTGTTGTGCAACCACAAGACTTTTTATAAGGAATTAGGATCTTATTCTCACTAAGAAAATCAATAAGAGGGTTATGATTTTTAGTGGGAGACATAATTAAATTAAAGTCCTAATTTAATTATGTTTGTCATCATGAATTGTTTGCTTATGTATTATTGTTCTTTATTATGTAGATTAAATGGCTTCTTCACTTTCATTACATTCAATTTTGGATTCAAATAAATTGACTGATCAAAATTATGTTGACTGGTTGAGAAATCCTTAAAATAGTACTCAGTCAAGAAAAACTTCTCCTATATTCTTGACACCCCTGATCCTGAGCCATTAGGAAATGATGCCATAGATGAAGATAACTCCACATACAAGATGTGGCAAAATGATTTTCTTACTGTCAAATGCATCATACTTGCCTCTATGAATAATGAATTATAGAGGCAGCATGATAGCATGGATACTCAATCCATATTGCTCAATCTAAAAGAGTTTTATGGAGAGCATAGTAGAACTGCTAGATATGAGATATCAAAGCAGTTATTTCATGCAAAAATGATAGAAGGAACATCCATACAAAATCATGTTTTAATGATAATTGACCTAATCACTCGATTAAGTCAATTGGTTTTGTTATGGATGGGGAGTTAAGTCAGGATTTGATCCTGCAATCACTCTCAGAATCATTTTCTCAGTTTGTCATGAACTATCACATGAACAAACTTTGTCATGAACTATCACATAAACAAACTGAATTCTTCATTGCCTGAGCTGTTAAATATGCTCAAGATAGTAAAAAGCCATATCAAGAAAGATAAGGCTCCTCTTCTTCTTGTGGATGGGATCTCTAAGAAGAAGGTAGGTAGAAAGGATTTAAAAAGAAGGTTGAATCCTAAAAGTGGTATAAATAAGAAGAAAAAGGAGAAGAAGGTCTCCGAACAGACGACCTATTTTTACTGCGGCAAAGCAGATTATTGGAAGAGAAATTGCAAGACTTACCTTGCAATTGTATAGTCTGGTGCAAATAATGCACCAAAAGGTATGTATGAGATAGATACTATATTATCATTAAATTCTTCCATTTTAAATTCTTGGGTATTAGATACCGACTGTGATTTTCATATCTACAAATCTTTGTAGGGGCTGCAGAAAATTAAGAGTTTGAAAAAAGGTGACTTCAAGCTCTATGGCGCTGGAGGAGAATCTATCCAAGCAGAAGCTGTAGGAACAAAAATATTGAAGTTACCTTATGGAAAGATCTTAGAGCTTACAAGTTGTTATTATATGCCTAAGATCATTAGAAATATTATATCTATACCCTTATTATTAAAACAAGGTTATAGTCTTAATGTAATGAGCGAAGGTTGCTTGATCAAATATTCTAATGAAATTATTTGTTTTGGCATATTTAGCAATGGTTTGTTGACTCTATGTTTGGATAATAATATATTTCATATTGATGAAAATGGAAAACATAAGAGAGATGATATAAATAATACTTTACTCTGGCATTGTCGATTAGGTCATATTAGTGAGGCTAGGATTAACAAGTTATACAAAGAAAAGTTCTTTGATCTTTTTGATTATGAATCACTGGGTACATGTGAATCATGCCTCATGGGTAAAATGACCAAGATTTTATTTAGTGGACATAGAGAAAGGACAAATGAGTTATTAGGACTTGTACATATGGATGTATGTGGTCCTATGACAACTCAAGCTAGAGGAGGATACTCTTATTTTATTACATTCACTGATGATTTATCTAGGTTTGGATATGTGTATCTTATGAAACACAAATCAGAAGCCTTTGATAAATTTAAAGAGTATCAAAGTATGGTCGAAAAATAAACTAGACCATGTATAAAATTCCTTCGATCTGATCAGGAAGGAGAATACTTATCTAGTGAGTTTCTTGACTATCTTAAATTTAAAGGGATTCTCTCTGAATGGACACCTCCTTATACACCGCATTAAATGGTGTAGCCGAAATAAAAAATCGTACCTTATTAGATATGGTACGGTCCATGATGTGCTTCACTGATTTACCTATTTCCTTCTGGGGTCATGCTCTGGAGACTGCAATTTACATCTTGAATAGAGTACCTTCTAAATCTGTATCTAGTACTCCATATGACATATGGAGAAGTAAGAAACCTAATCTTAAGTATCTTAAGATATGGGGTTGTCTAGCTTATGTCAAAAGAAACTTTTGGACATAAACTTGATGCTAGATCAGACAGATGTCTATTTATTGGATATCCTAGAAATAGTATAGGATATTTATTCTACCATCCTACTAAACAAAAGATATTTATAAGTAGGCATGCCATTTTCATGGAAAAAAAATTTATCCTAGAAAAGGGTAGTGGCAGAAATATTGAACTTAGTGAAGTTCAAGAAAATCAAATAGAAATTTCTCAACCATATAATCACATAAAAGAATCAAAACACATAACTCCTATCCGTAGATCTAAAAGAGTAAGAAATACACCTGTTAGGTATGGGTTCATTATTGAGAACAATGAAACCCAAGTCATTGAGAATGATGAACATCTCTGACCTATACGGAAGCAGTCAAAAGTAAGGACTCTAACAAATGGCTGGCTGCCATGCAATCCAAAATAGAATCCATGCACACCAACAAAGTATGGACTTTGGTGGATGCACCAGAAGGATATAAATCCTATTGGATGCAAATGGATTTTTAAGAAAAAGATTGAAGCTGATGGTCAAATTGAAACCTATAAGGCCAGATTGGTGGCTAAGGGTTTTAGGCAAAAATAAGGGATTGATTATGATGAAACATTTTCACCTATTGCCATGCTCAAATCTATTCGGATTATGCTTGCTATAGCAGCATACCATGACTATGAAATATGGCAAATGGATGTAAAGACTGCCTTCCTTAATGGTTTCCTTGAGGAGGAAGTCTATATGTCACAGCCAGAAGGATTTGAGTCAAATGAGAGACCAAATCAGGTATGCAAACTTAAGAGATCCATTTATGGATTAAAGCAAGCATCAAGGAGTTGGAACATCTATTTTGATGAAACAATAAAAGAGTTTGGTTTTATCAAGAATGTGGATGAACCATGTGTGTACAAGAAAACTAGTGGAGAACCATAGTATTCTTGGTTCTGTATGTAGATGACATACTCCTCATTGGGAATGATATCCCAATGTTACAATCAGTCAAATTATGGCTATCAAATAAGTTTTCCATGAAAGATTTGGGAGAAGCATCCTATATACTAGGAATAAAGATCTATAGAGATAGATCTAAGAGGATGCTAGGCTTGTCCCAATCAAGGTACATTGACTTAATACTGAAAAGATTCAGTATGGATGGGAGTAAAAGAGGTTATTTACCCATGAGTCAAGGCATACATCTCTCTAAAAAGATGTCTCCAAAGACACCAGAAGAGAGAAATAGAATGTGTTCTATTCCTTATGCTTCGACTGTAGGATCAATAATGTATGCCATGTTATGTACAAGGCCTGATGTTGCTTATGCTTTAGGCATTGCAAGTAGATTTCAAGCTGATCCAGGAGAGGATCATTGGAAAGCTATGAAAAATATTCTTAAGTACTTAAGAAGGACTAAAGATATTTTTCTTGTATATGGATGGTTCTGATCTTAAACTAGAAGCATATTCTGACTCTAGTTTTCAATCAGACCCAGATGATAGCAAATCCATTTTAGGGTATGTCTTTACTCTGAACGATGGAGCAGTGAGTTGGAAGAGTACAAAGCAGCCAACTGTAGCTGACTCAACCACTGAAGCAAATACATAGCTGTAAGTGAAGCAACATAGAAGTTCATCACTGACCTGAAATTGAGAATCCATTCACTAAGGCTTTCACCACACATGAGATGCATCTCGCTGTTTGATCACCACCTTGATTGTATGGGATTAAAATATAAGGGTGATTGGCTTTAGTGCAAGTGGGAGATTGAAAGGATTATGCCCTCAAGACAATTTATGTTTTGGGGTGTTCTTTGTCTTCCAGACTCATGTAAAGACATTTTTAATAAATAAAAAGACATTTATTTCATCATATGCAGTGTCTTATTATTTATTTAAGATTATGATGAATCCTATAAATTAGGGCTATGGTTTTAGAATTATGATGAGATCATACTAGTGAGATCTAAAATCTTAAAATCCTAATTTAAATATTTCTAGTCGATGGGACATTGAGTTAGGGATCAATATTTTTCGGTAAGACTAGCACATTCTTTGTATGCTCGATTAAGAGGGTGATTGATCTCACAATAACTTGTGTATGACACTAATACAAGAATGTGGGTGCTCATTAGAGAATGAGTTCACTGAATTGATCCAAATTGAGAATATCTAATGGAGTCTTATCTACATGTCAATAGATGGTTCTCATAGTGGAATTTGTGCATGTAATCCTTTGACCTGAAACTACCATAGAATCTTATATATATAAATCCATATTTTGGTTCATACTCATTCATGACTTAGTTATGTATGGGATGATCTGGATATGGTAGATTATATATATGAAGATTGTGAGTAGGTTAACATAGGAATCGATCACTCCTGGTAAGAGGAAATAGCATCCTACCTGCTTCAAACAAATAATGATTCAGGAAGACTTTGATCAAAGCATGATGAAAATTAGAAATGGTTTCTAATATTTCATTAAATGAATCATTATCATAAGATTGAAAGAAAAATGAATATGATATTGGGATTGACATATTTTCATACCCAGAGTCATATTCAGGATGCAGGAAGATCGAAGGATCTAGTTGCATGGTAATTTTCACTGAAGGATATTTTTGGTATTTCCATCAAAATTTTACATCTTTTGGATAGTCATGATACGTTGCTAGACGTCAATCATGTCTTGTGGGTTTGATCAAATTAAAATTTTAATTTGATCATTAAATTAGAAAGTGTTCTAAATTAAGTCAAATTGGGTTGGCTAGTTTTGACCTAAATCGGTTTGGTTGAGTTCTAACCAGATTAGGTCAAATCACACCCAGACTCACTGCTGGTTAGATGTGGAACCCAATGGGTCACACACAAAGAGAATTGATTAAGGGTCTAATTGGATTAGACCATGTTTGCAAGATGAATATGCTAGCACATATGTAGCAAACCCTAGCACCTGGATTCGAATTGGATTCGAAATCAGCTTCCGATTTGGGCTAATTAAGATCCGATTTGAGCCAAATAGGATTTGGTCTTGAGTTGGATTAACCTAGATTGATTGGGCTTCAGATTGGGTGCCTCATATCTACATCCCATACATCAGAGAGTCTCTCTCTTGCATGTGGAAAGTATTTCATGCCCAAAGGACTCTTTGGCACATGGAATAAGATGGCGCCTACCTTCTTTGACTTTTCTCATATATTATGTCGCATAATTTTTTTTTAATTAGCGTGGACATTAGATATGGATGCAGAAGAGTCCTTCTATAGATAAAAGACTTCTTTTCCTTTTAAATTTTTTTGCCCTTGTTGTTTTGTCGCCTAGGATACCTTGCCGCCTACTCCTCCTTGACGTCTCTTGGACCAAGTCAAAAGCTCTTGGGACTTTGACTATTCAAAGTTTTCTTTCATGCCTTCTTGCTGAATGGGCATCCCTTTTTAGAGCCATTGGATGGCTTTGTATCATGATCTAATGGATGAAAAGGGTGGCGCCAAGGATGAAGCATTGCGGCTCTTCATAAAAAAATTACGTAGAATTAGTCCGAAGAGTCTTTCTGCTTTAAGGCACTTCTTGGACTAAGTCTATATCTCATTTTTTTTTATAAGGTGTGAGATTGGCTGATGGGGCATGAGAAATGAAAAGGAAAGGGCATGAGATTTTTGTTGGCATCCTTACATACATTATAAATAAGGATGTGCATCAAGAGTCCGAGAAGAAAAATATTATCTTTTCTTTCTTACAAGAGTTTCTTTTTATCCAATTTTCTTTCTTTCTTTCTCTTATCTAGACCTTATCTTTATAAGGATAAGAAGTCATCTTAAGACTAAGAGATTAGGAAGGAAAATTAAGAAGACAAAAGAAAAAGAAAGATAGGTAAGGAAAGGTAAGGAAGGTGACATAAAGGCTTAAGAAGGTCTTGCCCATTTAATTGAAGTTCTTATTACAAAAATTTTAATTATATAAATCAGAGGTGCTAGTGCCTTGATCAAGTCTCTGTGTGGATCAACGTTGGAGGGTGAACACGTGGGCACCTGGTGGAACCCCTGATAGACTACTATCGACAATTAGGAATAATTTATGGTTTAGCAATAAAAGGTATGTTCTAATACTTTCTTTTATATTACAAATGCATGTTGTATAATTTAATTGCTAATAAGGTGGTCCTAGGGTTTTGGGTTTTTGTTTTGATTTCATATTTTGCTTTGAAATCCATGCTTTCGTCATGTACACCGAACCCAACACCTTTAACCAACAGTTTTATGCTTTTGCCTTAGGATCTTTAATTCATAATTCTAGACCCTACTCGACAACACTTAACTCTTTTAATTAAGTTTTGGGCTAGTGGGTTGGGGTTCGATATTTCAAAAATAAATTTTAAATTTTGAAAGATTTTTTTTTATTTTTTATTCACTAAATGGGTTGACTCATTTCAAAAATAGGTTGGCTCATTTCATAAACAGCAATCTATTGCTAGTTTTAAACAAAAAATCAAGCATAATAAAAATTGAACCATGAATCACCATTTAGATTGAATCTAAACTTATTCTTATTTAATTTTTAATTAAAATAATTTTAATAATAAAATTTTTTTTACTATTCATCTTAATGAATGAGTTCACAGTGGCATCCCTACCGCCATAAGGAATCCTCACTAAATGAGAGGAGATGGCTTTTAAACCATACTTATCCCTTATGATCGAATGGCTTGATGGCTCATTCATCCTTGATTGCTAACTTATCTGGATCAAAACATATCATATATGCTAATATTTAATTTTTTTAATTAACATATAAACATGTCAAGCAACCCTTGCTTTGATACCACTGATGGAAACCATGCAGGGTTCAAGGCATGCATTTCGAAATTTTTTTAAAATAAATATGTAGCAGAAATTAAAATTAATCTAATATTAATTTAAGGCATGCTATGATCAGATCATATAACCTTACACATGGATCTAGACATGTATATACGTAATGAAAAATTAAATACATTCAATCAGCAAATCATATTTGCTGACTGATTTGTGTTCAAAACATAATACCTGTATGCGGGTAGTCAAACTCCATAATCTAACAAGCATGGAAAGAAGCCTCCTCATATCATGATGTAGCTGCATACTTGTCCAACCTCTATGGATGATCCACATGGAGCTTTTGATCCCGACTAGCTCCACTAGAGTGCTAGCTCCTCGCAGGAGCCTTCGATGATCGATCTTCATCGATCCAATCGATGATCTTCTTTCAAACTCTCAAATGCTCTAAAAGATCAGAGGATGTACTTTGGAGGATGATGAGGTGGTGTGTCAAGTTTGGTGGTGATCGGGCACTCATAGCGCTCAATCTCTCCACCCGAACCTTGTGTCCCAACTCTAGGATTTTGCACACCCAAAAATCCTAACACCTGAAAAATCTCTCACGCCCACTTCTTTTTGAATTTTCTCATGAAACAAATTTTCATGATAGAAGGACTCTCCTATCTACCTATGCCCATCCTTTTTAATTTTAAAATGGGCAACAAGAAATAAATAAAAAAGGAAGAGTGGCATGTGGGAAGAAAAGCGGTGTAGGACTCTTCTCACTTTCACTCTGGAATTTCTCATGCCCAAAACCAGCACCCCAATACTTTGAAATTCCCACCTCAAAAACCTCTCACCCTCTCTCACATGCACTAGAAAAATCATCTTTTATTGGCATGATTACAATGGGAATTATGTATGAGATGGATAAGGGTTGGAGGTTGAACTTGTTTCAACCTCCCATCCAAATTTAAATTCAAATAAATGGCTTATCCACTTCCAACTTCAATGCCACATGAGAACTCATGAAGGGGCTTCTCATCAACATGCCCACACTTTGAACCATTCAAAATTTGGGTGACAAACTAAGATTGGTCGTGGGGAATGGATAAGATAGGGAGGTTGAACTTGTTTCAACCTCCAACTCATTTGAATTCAAATTCAAATGAATTTAATCTGATCCAATGCTTGGACCAGGTTAAAGAGGAAAATGAGATGGTGCATGAGACCCTTTCTAGATGTGAGAATTTACATGCAAAAATAAAGGAGCATGGAGAAAGGCATGGACAAAGTTAAAGTGGCGTAGGGAGAAAAGGAGTTTGAAATTCAAACCAACTTTGAATTAGTTCAACTTGGTTTCATCCAAACCAATTTATCTTGATCAATTAAACTAGGATAAATCCAATTAGATTAGGCTTAACTCAATCTAATTAATTTTTAATCAAATTAAAAATTAATTGAGTCCAATCCCTAATCAAATCAGGATCCAATCTCCCATAGCGATTAGGTCATCTCATGACCTAATCAGATCAAACCCAATCGAATCAAATTCAATCAGATGTGATCGAATTCTTATTGCTCAATTAAATTAAGCTAATCAGTAATCAAATTACTAATTAATCTTTCAATAAATATAGAGTTTCAATCGGATGGGTGTTTGGACAATAGAGTCCCATCTACGTGAAACTCTTGATCAAAGAGTCCCAAACTAGTGAGACTCCTGATCGAAGTATCCCAAATGAATGAAACTCATGATCATAGAGTTCTAGACTAGTGAGACTCTTGATCTAGATCCCAAACAAGTAGGACTCAGAGTCTTAGTCTAGTGGAGCCCACGAAGGTTGAGTTCCAGTCTAATGGAACTCTAGGTCATAGAGTCCTAGTCTAATGGGACTCTTGACCATAGAGTCTGAGACCATTGGAACTCTTGATCAGCCATCAAATCAGATAAAAACTTCTATTATGTGTGACCCCATAGGTTCGAGCCTTAAGTCGGTAGTATAGAAATCAAGTTCTGTATCAATCGATGTGACTATCTAGCAATGATACCCAATGTTTGGATAAGTCAAATAGTCGCATCGTAATATCCATGAATTTATGGTATATAGTTACCATATAATTCATCCCTTGACCTCAATGCTTAAAGGACAACCTAAAGTTTACTGCCAACCCTAAAAATCATTCACATTATATTTCAAAATTCAATGTCCATTGAATGGACCACCCCGATCGAGGTTTTGCTAAATTAAAATATAGTGACATACTTGCTCCAATACTTAGAGGGGACAATTCTATCTTGACTCACACACTGACTAAAAAAGTACTTGACTACATCTAGTAACCTTGTGTCACTGAATTAGAAATTCAAATAGTCTGGTACCAAAGTATAGTGAGTTGCTTACTAGTCATCATGGTGATCTCAAGTCTATGGGACACTTATATCCATATCCTTCGTGAGCAACTCTTGACAGTAGAAAGCTCCAAAGTTGATTCACGTTTAGTAAAATATATCTCTATATTTCACCTGCATGCCATACTAGTATCTCCATACTTCTTGATTAAGAGGATAACCAATCAATATGGCATGCAACAACCTATACTCGATAACATTGTCGTCCTGGATAACAACATGTTATTTGATGGTGAATAGGTTTAAGGACTAAATGATAAATTCTTCTTTGTCGAGTCTAAATAGACGTAAGGACTTTATCATAGATGAGTTCATTATAGGAAGATGCGCAATAGTAATAAAATTACCAAAATAATAATTTTATTCATTATAATTAAAGTATAATTTACAATCAGCTCAACTATCTACAACCTAGATTATTGGCTTTAGGATACAATACTCAATAGTAGGTTTACTAGAATGTGTCAGTTCTTCCATCTGTCAAGCTTCATCAAGCTTAATCTTAGAGGTAGTTGTTCCTTCCCTAAGAAACTTTTTTTTCAAAAAGACTGCCCTATTGCTAACGAACATCTTTTGTTCTTCAGTAAGGTAGAATTAATATCCCCTAATTCTTTTGGGATATCCTATAAACAAGCATTTATCGAACCTAGGTACAAGCTTTTCTATTTGCAAATATTTTATATAAGTCGAACATCCCGAAATCCTAAGATGAGAGAGTGTCGGCCTATGCTCGAAATATTGTTCAAAATTTTATATAAGCAGTCCATATCTTATAAAGAGTTTTTGTAATAGACTTGCTTGAAATATTGTTTAAAATATAACAAGTAGTCTCAAGTGTATAATCCCAAAAAGAAATTGGTAGACTCGCAAATTCCATCATGGATTGAACCATATCAAACAAAATTCAATTCCTCCTTTCAGACATACCATTATGTTGTGGTGTTCCAAAAGGGGTCCATTATAAGAGAATCTCATTCTCTCCTAGATATGTCAAAAATTTATTGAAAAAATATTCACCTCCTTGATCTGATTGAAGAATTTTAATACTCTTCCTAAGTTATTTTCTACCTCATTATAATATTATTTGAACATTTCAAATGAATCGAATTTATTTTTCATAAGATAAATGTATTCGTACATAGATAGGTCATCAGTAAATATAATGAAGTGGTAATATCCACCTCTAGACTTATGTTCATAGGTCTACATACATCAATATGTACTAAACCCAGAAGTTCAGTGGCCCGTTCATCCTTTTCAGTAAAAGATGATTTGGTCATCTTACCAAGAAGGTAGGACTCACACGTAGTCAATGATTCATAATCATCGATGTCAAGGATACGCTCCTTGATGAACTTGTTGATCCTATTCTTGTTTATATGATCGAGACAATAGTGCTAAAGATAGGCATCGATGATATTATCTAGTTTTGAGCATTTATTTGATATGTACATTACATTAATAGACTATGATAAAACATAAATATCATTTCTTAATTATTCTTGTATTATTATAACATCATTCATAATGATATCACAATAATTTTTTTTATTGATAGACAATAACCATCTTAGGTCAAAAGCTCTACATATATTATGTTCATCATAAAAGATGGACAATAGTGATAGTCACATAAAACAACATTATTTATTTTGAAAACAAGCTCAAGAGTTCTAGGATTGGAATATTTCTTCCATCTCCAACATTCAAGAATCTATCACCATTCTCAAACTTCTACTAATTTGAATTCTGTGCAATGAATTATAAATGTGAACTAAACTCTCAGTATCTAATATTCAGGTAGATGTATCATAAATAGAGAAATTATAAGGTATTATCGTATAACAATCTTGATCAACAACTCTTTGCTGATTTCTTCTATTTAGCCTAATCAAGTCAAGAGAACCATTCCTCTTTGGGTCTGCCCAATTAGGATTAGCACTAGACTTCTTGAAATCAAGTCCTATAAGCTTGTCACTATCCAACAGTGAATGGAGCAGACTAACACTAGCCATTCTATTTAATTAAAAGAAAAATACAAGACCATATTAGTACTTGAATTATTTAATCCTAAAGATTTGGACTTTAGTCTAAAGATCCTTCCACTATTTTTATGAATTGGTAGCCTCTACCTCCAATTTGAGAAATTATACTAACTTCTTAGTGGGTACTAAAATCTACATAGACTACAAATGGGCCTAAGAAAAGCTCTGACCAATCTATGCATCTATAGGTAGATTCATAATTAATTATTTCTCTAAATAATTTTTAATAGTTTGATTTTGCCCCAAAAGTTAGTTTAGTAGGCTATGGCCTCTACTGAAAAGGTCTGGTTAGATCCAACCATTAACATGACTGAATTTGGTGCATTAAACGAATGAAGATCGGGCTTGAAAAAAGCTCTAGCCAACCTAAACATCATTTAGAAAGTGCGACCTAATCATCATTTGATAGATAGTAATTTCAATACCCAAATGAACTCCAAGGATAAGGCATCGTCAATGTCCACCTAGAAAATTAGACTCATTACCATTCATCTTAATGGAAGGCTCTAACTCAATTATTCCTATAATTTTATCATTTTTAAGGATCTAATAATTTAAAAAATTTAGATTACATGTGATTTAAAAAAAGAGGACATGGACCAATTTACTCCCACTAACTTCACCAAGTCAAATCCTCCCACTAACTTCACCAAGTCAATAGATGAGGACTAGGATCAATCCATGGGCACCTAATTCAGTCTTACTGATTGAAATCAGTCAAACTGATTTCTAATTGACATGGGTCAGCTTGAATCACCAAATGATCTAATCAAATTCTAATCGACCATGTTGGCTAGGTAAGTAAGATCATTGGAAGGGATATGCCATTAACTTGTCAAAGATCGAATTAATGCGAGTAGCTTCTAATTAAAAATCACTAGTCTAGACTATCAAATTTATCTTAGACATCAATTAATTAATTAGATTCAATTTGATCAACCTAATAATTTTAGGCTGGACTGCTTAGTCATGAAGTCCATCTTGGTCCTTGTTAAAGACATAGACTTGTCCAACTACAACTATTAAAGTTGAATCTAGAGTGTCCTTGATCTAATCTAATTCAACATTTGGTTAAATTTATTTGGTTACTCTAGTTTAATCCATTATTCAACTAATCTTAGGTCTAACCCAATTAATGAACCTAGTTTATCTTACCCTTTAACCCATGATTTTATGCTTTTATCTTAAGATCTTTAATTAATAATTCTAGATCCTACTAGACAATGCTTAATTCTTTTAATTAAATTTTTGGACTGAAGGATTGGGGTTTAGTATTTCAAAAATAATTTTTAAATTTTGAAAGATTTTCTCTATTTTTTGTTCACTAAATGGGTCAACTCATTTCAAAAATGGATCGACTCATTTCATAAGCAGCAACCTATTGCTTGTTTCATAATAGAAAATAAAGCACACTAAAAATTAACTCATGAATCATATTTTAGATCTAATCTAACATATTCATGTTTAATTTTAGATTGAAACTATTTCAACTATTCCTTTCACTACTTCATCTTCATGGGATATAATCGCAGTGGCACCCTACCGCCATAGGAGAACCCTATCAAATAAGAGGAGAGGGCCTTTAAACCCTACTTCTCTCCTATGATCGAACGGTCATGGCAACCAACCCAATCTAATTACTTCCTACTCAGATCAAACATATCAAATATGTAAGTATTTAATTTTCTAATTAACATATAAAATATGTTAAGCAACCCTTGCTTTGATACCAATGATAGAAATCGTGCAGGGTTCTAAGCATGTCTTTTAAAATTTTTTTGAAATTTAAGTGCAGCAAAAGTTAAAATTAATCTAATATTAATTTTATGCATGCAATGATCATATTAAAAATCCTACACTAGGATCTAGACATGCTTATATGTAATAGAAAAATTGAATGTACAAGATTAATAAATCATATCTACTAATCTACTCATGTTTAGAACATAATACCTAAGTGCGGGTAGTCGAACTCCATAATCCAAAATCATAAAAAGAAGTCTCGTTGCATCACGATGTAGCCACACAATCATCTGGCCTCTAGGTCAGTCTACATGGAGCTCCTAGTCCCAACTAGCTCCATCGGAGTGTTAACTCCTCGCTGGAGCCATTGATGGCCAATCTTGATCAATCCAATCAACCACCTTTCTTTCGATCTTTTGAATGCTCCAGAAGGTTAGGATGCAAACATTGGAAGATGAGGAGATGGTGTGGTGAATTATATGATGATTGGACAGTCACAGTGCTCAATTTCTCCACCCAAATCCTGAGTCAATACCCTAGGACCTCCCACACCCAAAACCCTAGAGTCCCACTCATAGGATTTTTTCTTAGACACTCGGATCACATGCCCAGATGTCCTCATGCCACTCCTTATTTTATTGAGAAACCTTTTCTCAAATAATACTCATGTATATTTCAAAACCCATTTGAAAGAAGGCATAAGAAAGGAAAAAAAAATTAAGTGGCGCAGAGACACTCTCTATTTGACTTTTCTCACCCGAGAATGTTGTGCCCCCTCTAATATTCTCTCTCCAAAAATCCCTCACACAACCTCATTCATGCCCACTCCAAAACTCATTTTAAATGGGGAACTTCGATGGTGTTTGCGCATGGGAGAGGATAAGAAGAGGAGGTTAGATGGTTTAAACTAATTGCCACTTGAATTCAAATTCAAATGACCTCTTATCCTCTTCCTGCACCCATTCAAATGAGAAGCATGTAGAAGGACTCTCCTTTTATGTGCCTCACTCTAAAAAAAATACAAAAAAATGTGTGACAAATCCAAGGGGCATGGGGAAAGGATAAGAGAGGATTTGTTTTAGCCTTAACCACTTAAGTTGAATTCAAAATTCAACTTAATTTGAACTAGTCCAACACTTGGACCAGATCAAAGGCCGAAAGAGGGGAGGCGCACATTTTCTTCTGGGCATGGGAAACACTCACACAAAATCAAAAATGCATGAGGAATGGCATGGAAAAGTCAAAGGTGATGGTGTAGGGAGAAGGGAGTTCAAAACTCAAATCTAATTTGACCTATTTAAATTGGTTCAACCAAACCAATTTATCCAGATCCAATTAGACTAGAATAAATCCAATCAAATTAGACATAACCCAACTCAATAAATTTTTAATCAAATTAAAAATTAATTAGATTTAGGTCCTGATCAAATCAGGATCCAATCTCTCATAGCGATTAGGCCATCTCATGATCTGATTGGATCAAATCTAATCGAATCAAATTCAATCAAATTTGATCGAATCTTTATCGCTTAATCTTATTGAGCTAATTAGCAATCTAATTGCTAATTAATTCTCTAATAATATCAAAATTCTAATCCATTAGAATCCACGAAGGTAGAGTCCCAGTCCAGTGAGACTGCCCATCATAGAGTCCCAATCTAATAGGACTCTTGACCATAGAGTCCCAAATCATTGGAACTCTTGATCAACCATCAGATCAGATAGAAACTTCTATTATGTGTGATTTCATAGATTCAAATCCTGTCGGTAATACAGAAATTAATTTCTATACCAATCGATGTGATCATCTAGCAATGGTATCCAATATTCGAATAGATCGAATAGTCGCATCGCAACATCCATGAACCTATGGTATATGGTTATCGTATAATTCATCCTCTTGACCCAAATGCTTAAAAGATGATCTAGGATTTAACTGTCAACCCTGAAAAAATTATCTACATTATATTTCAAATTTCAATATCTATCATATGGACTATCCTAGTGGAGGTTTTGCTAAATTAAAATATAGTGATGCATTTACTCCAACACTTGGAAGGATCAATCTCATCTTAACTCATGCACTGACTAAATTAGTACTTGATTATATCCAGTAGCCTTCTATCACTAAATTAAAAATTCAGATAGTTTGGTATCAAAGTATAGTGAGTTACTTGTAAATCATCATGGTGATCTCAGATCTAAGAAACACTTATACCCATATCCTTCACGAGCAACTCTTAATAGTAGAGAGCTCCATAGTTGGATCATGATCAGTTAAATATATCCCTACATTTTATCTGCATGCCATACTAGTATCTTCAAACTCCTTAGTTAAAAGGACAACCAATCTATATGGCACGCAACGATCTACACTCAATAAATGTTGTTATCCTAAATAACAATGCATCATTTGGTCATGATCAAGTTTAAGGACTAAATAACAAATCCTTCTTTGTAGAGTCTAAATAGTCATAAGGACTTAATCATAGAAGAGTTCATTAAAGAAAGATGCACAAGAGTGATGAAAAATTAGAATAATAATTTTATTCATTTATAATTTAAGTATAAATTATATTTAGCTCAACCATCTACAATCTAAATGATTAACTTTAGGATACAATACCCAACATCGATTCTCAGTCACCATCAGACTAGAGATCCTTCATGGATCACTAGATGCTGGTGAATATATAGTAGACCCTCTACGACCAATGAAGCAGCGAGGAGTACTCCAGTAGGCAGCAAAGGACTTGACAAAATCAAACCATCTAGTAGGATCCGATTAGGCATATGGGCGGCTCGATTGGCTCACATGTTATGGTCGACAAGCTGATAAGAAATCAATATCAAAACTTTTTACTAGAATTATAAAAACTCTTATATGCATGTTTAATTTAATTTAATTTAATTATTTACTTATT
Source organism: Cocos nucifera (assembly GCA_006176705.1). NCBI lineage: Eukaryota > Viridiplantae > Streptophyta > Magnoliopsida > Arecales > Arecaceae > Cocos > Cocos nucifera. The sequence goes on along the minus strand of QRFJ01001335.1, from coordinate 22,793 downwards.
ATAGGCATAATAGCTGGATCATCCACTAGACTAACTATAACTATGGTGGGCCACGCACCAGTCTAGAAGGACTAGTGACTATTTAGATTCTATATCATGATAGATCGCAGTAAGAACTTCAAACTTTATTTACTAATTAAGTTGTTATAGGATCTACTTTTTATATTACAACTAATATATTTTTGAACTGTGTAGATACGTTATGCGATATACATTGCAGAGAGGTAGGCGATGACCCATCTTCTCAGGCCCTCCTTGACCTTAAGGGATGGCAAAGCACCACCAAGAGGGTGAGTAGGAGCCAGGTTATAGGATTCGACCACAACTTCGATCCTCCACCATCTCAGTAGCCTTTGGCATCCTCACAGGCTTTGACGTCCGAGACCTAAAGCGATGCGCATGTGAAGGAGGCCATGTAGAGGCTTTTAAGCCAATGACCTAAGAGCCTTCTAGATGCCATCTGCAACACGATTATAGAGCTTCTCCGAGACCCATAGTTGCATGACTAGCTAGGCTCATCATCTCAGCCATCATATCAGATAATTATATTATTAAATTATTTTAAATTTTTATTTTAAAAGCTTCGTATATTTAGGTTTAAGTTTGAAAAAAGAATCTAAGGGCTAAAAGTATAATCTAACTATTCAATTGATGGGACGGAGGTGTCTATAGCTTCGTATCATTGAATGAAATATATAGAAATAATTTGTTTGAGAATCAAAAGAATGTATCAAAAAATACACCTTTATATCGAAAGATATGCCTCCATATCGAAACTTACTAATATTATTTTATATTCGTTACAAAATACTAAGACATCCAACTCTCATCCATCAGCTGTTGGAGAGGAGCAGGAGGAGGAGAAAGCAGATAATGATGAGGATGGACCTAATTTTTTTGATGTATTATATTTTTTTATATTGCATGTAAAAAATATATAATTTTTATTTTTAATATAATATAATTAATTTTAAATTTTTAATTATTATATTATCTTTGGATTTTAATTATAATAAGTATTAGAAACCATAATTTATTATGATTAATTAAAATAAGTTTTAAAAAATATTACTATTAATTTTTTAAAAAAACTAAATTAACTATCACCATCAATATTAGCAGCATGGTCGTTGTTGCTAATAAGTATTAGCAATGACATTACACATCAAAGTACCATCGCTAATACTTCTTAAAATAATTTTTTTATTTAATTTAAAAATTAAATAAAATTAAAAATGGTATTAGAGATGAAATAATTGATTGCTAATAATAATTAGCGATGGCATTAGCAACAAATATGCCATCGCTAATATTTTTTAATTTTTTTAAATATTTATTTAAAAATTAATTAGAGATAGAATTATTCCGTCTCTAAAGTTTTTGCTCATTCTTTTATTAGCAATAGCGATTGTTGTCATCACTAATAGATATAATTAGCGACAAAGATTTTTTAGATTGGCATTTACAATGGTATTGCGAGGACAGCCCTATTAGTGATGGCAGAACAACTATTAGTGATGGCATTTCACCATCATTAATAGTCTAGATTCTTGTAGTGGTCGTTAGAGCTGTCAGAAGCTCATGAGTCAACTCCTTAGACCCTTGAGTCGGTTCCAGGCCCTCATGAGTTAGCTCATGAATTTCTTGAGTCGACTCTAGCAGCATGATGAAAAATCTAGTATTCTATCTTTTTTATGCCTATGCTAGTTTTGCATGCCTGAGTTGGCTCTTGAATTTTCTAAGTCGGCTTCAACTGCATAATAAATATCCATCATTCTATTCTCGAACCAGTGCCCTCTTGAGACATGAGTTGACTCATGCTTTTCCTGAGTTGACTTCCCAGCCATGCCAATTCCTAAAATGTATATATTGGATATACATGAGTCGCCTCACACTGAGCTTGAGTCAACTCCAGCAACATGGTCCAAAGTGCTATTTTTTGTTTTTAAGTTATGGTGTCTTTTTGAGTCATTGAGTTGGCTCATATTATTCTAAAGTCAACTCCTGATCTGTGTTAAGTGCTTAAACTATATCAAAGTCAACTTAAGCCTCCCTTGAGTTGGCTCATGATCTAGTAAACTTTTAAAGCATTTGGCTTAACCTCTTTTACTCTTCTTTCTTCATTTTTTCAATCAAAAATATGGAGCTTCACTAAGATAGATTTTTATCTTCCTAAATTTTATCTTACACACTTCAACCAATTTATTAGTACCAAAATTAAACTCAAATATTTTGTTATTCATTAAAATCAAACCTAGTGTTAACAACCTCCTTTTTTGTGCTTAGATGCTTCATTTCGAGTAGCACTTGGAAAGACTGGATTGTTTTCTATTCCACTTTGAGTTACAAGAAAACCCAAGAATTTTTTGATCATCACTTTGAGTTATAAGGATAGATTCTTTCTCAAAGGATTGCTCCTTTTGATCATGAAAATGATCATGGTGGAGTTCTAGATGAATCGGCCAATTGCTATATTGAGATAGAGCTTCTTAAGGGATTGCTTCTTACCGCTGCTCCATGACATGTTGGAGCTGCTGTATAATGATAGTGAGAACTTGGACCTATTGGATGAAGAGGTTAAATTACTGTGGATCAACCATGATGAAGGTTGTGGTTGAACTATTTTTGACGCAACTCCTAGAGAAGGAGTTGGCAGAGGATGATTTTGTGTACTCTTGTCCATCATTTTTATCAAATTTTTGGGCAAGGTCCTCCTTTTAGCACCAATCTATCATTGCTGAACTCCGAAGGTTGATGTAGGATGGCATTGGAGAGCTTATCAAAGCCAAGTTGATGTAGACCGTAGGTTGACTTACAAAGAAGTTCTAAGAATCGGTGGGGTATCTTCCGATTTAGGATCTTCTGATGCTTAAATCAGTTAGGGCCTTAAGAATAGATAGTGAAAATAAAGAATTAGAGAGCAAAAAAAAATAAGTATGAGTGGAGAGAGTTGGAGTTCGATCTTCCTTCAGTGAAAAAATTGAGAAAAAATTTTAGCAGAGTTTTGACTCTATCGATCTTATCTTTCGGAACGGGTACCTTACCTTTCTATTTATAAAGAGGATTTTCTTAGATCTTTGATTGTTTGAAAAATTTGTTAGACCGTTAGTTTGTTATAATATAATAGCCAGCTGTATAATGATCATGGGCCATTTGTCTATATGAAGATTAGCTACAGCATAGCTAGAAGACAGCTGTGACGTAGCTGGCACTCTCATCAAAGACTAAGTATTATTTGGTAGGTCGGTAATAGTTCGATCTGGATATATTTGCAATGTTAGTATTAACCTGATCTTAGATTGAGAAAGTGCTTATGGGCATGCCGGTTAAAACCAGATCTCAACATAGAATGCTGGTAAGCAATGTGGTAGAAAATCAATCTCATCTTGAAGTGCTGTTGGGTAGGACAGTAGAAGACTGATCTCATCATGAAGTGCTGGTGAACAGGAAGGTAGGAACCTAATCATATCCTTAACAGTTTTTATGAGCCATCAAATTACCTTGCATGATTGTCAGGATGGTATGTCATCTGGTGAGAGGCGGGCCATAAGACTGGCATGTTGTTATTAAGCTATCATGGTACCAGATTAATGGTTATCTTAGGTTAGTATTAGACCAATCTAAATTCGAAACTGGCCATGTTACGTTGTCATCAGATCAGTGTCCTTCCTGATGTTGCGACATGGCTAAAGATGATTAATTGTCCCAATAATATTCATCCAACATCTCAATATATATCTTTAGGTAAAGTGATACATAGTTTTTAGAGCATAGCACTCATTAGTATACAATATATGATCCAATGATACACACTAGATGGCTTATTGATACATACTCTAAATTTTTTTGATACACATCCAACAACCATCCAATACACATCTAAAGATAAATTGGTACATAGTTGACAAAACTTAATATTCATATTCATCAATATATAAATAACGATCAGTTGATACATAGCCAGCAAAATATTTATCTGATATTTCAATATACATCTTTAAGTATAGTTTTCATGATCTTTTCAATACAAAAATCTTACAAAAAATGAAAAATTTGGAAGAAGAGAAAGAGATTCAAGGAATACCTCATAAATAGGAGAGATAGTGAATGAAATTTGGAAGAGAAGAAAAAAATTTAGAAGGAAGACCTCATGAATAAGAAAAATGACTTGACGAGGAAAATAATGGATAGAAAGACTTAATGAAAAAGAAAGATGATAGATACGATCATAAAAGATCTCTCTTAGATATCTATTTTATTTTTTAAATTATTTTAATTATAAAATTAATAAATTTTATTAGTAGAAAAAAATTTAAGTTTTATTTAACTTTTTGATCTTGTTAAGATGCGAAGAAAAATATGGTATGAAATTCAATCCTTCAGTGTGATGGTCCATAGTGTCTGGTAGATATAATTTTTAACCTGCCATCTTTGGGAAAATTATTAGTTAGGACTATTTAGCTACGTATATCATGCACTAATCAATAATAAATCGATATATCATCTAAAATATAAAAAATATATTATTATTTATATTTTATTTTAAATTTTAAATAAAAAAAATTATTATTATTATTTTAAATAAAAATTATTTTTTTAAATAATATGTTGATTTATTATTGATTGGTGTGAAGTATAATAATTCTAACCAATAATTTCTGCCGACTCTACCGTCCATTCTACCAAACGATCTTGCCGCACGCGAATGGACGGATGGGATGATTTTACTGCGAGATACGGACGGCAGAGGCTGTGATTCTGGTATGGATGCGCGGTGGTTTCCGGAGGTTGGGTTTTTATTTTTTTTATAAGTAGCCGACAGCTGTGGGGTCCTTAGGGGGGCATCCGGGTGCAGTAATTGTACGGCGGCCGCTATTGGTGGGACCCGGTTATCGTCGTTGGAATCTACGGAGAAGATTTCTTCCCTAAGCCACCCAGCTATCCGGTTATCGTCGTGGGCAGCAGAAAAAATCGCCGCTATCCGGTCTTGCTTTTATTTTTTTTTTTTTAAAGGACAGGTTGTCGTGCGACGTGCGTGCACGGAAGAGTGGGACCCGGGCATGACGTGGGAGGGGAGGACAGGCGGTTGTAGTGGTCATCGGCGTGGGAGTCGCGGAGCGGGGCCCAGACGGCCTGCCAGCTCTGCCGTCGCGGTCCCCCCGCCTGCCTTCGTCTTTTTTTAATAATGATAGAGAGAGAAGGGGATAGCAACCGGCTGAAAGAGAGATGAGGTGAAAGCGGGGGCTCTTGCGGGTGGGCGGCCGCACCCGCACGCGCCAACGAACGTTCGTGCAGGGATGCGGACGGGGCGACCGACGCGCTTTTAAGCAATCCTCGGCGATTGGAACCGGTGCTTTTTCCGGGGCGGCACGGTACCCAGGCCTATCGTCACCATCTCCACCGGGAGAGACAATAATCACCGTATGGGACGGATTACCCTAAACGGTGAGCCTAATTTTATATTATATAAAATAAATGGACATTATGTAGAATAAATAATTATAATTTATAATTAATAAAATTTTTTAATAATAAATATTTATAATAATTTTTTTAATATTTTATTTTATTTTATTTATTTATTATATATTATAATTTTATTATTTTATAAAATAATATTTTATTATTTTTTTTCTTATCCATCGATGTTGTCCCACTCCTGCCACTTTACCACGATTCTCCTTCTCTCGTAGCAAACATCGATTTCGATCGCAACCCCGCTCCTCTCTTCTTCTCATATCTTCTCCATACCCACCGATAACGCCCATCCCCCTATCGCCCCACTATCACTTTTCTCTCTCGACGAATGTCAATTTCGATTGCACCTTGATAAGTACTAAAAATATACTAATAAAAATATTAAATTATAAAATAATTTATTTTATTTTGAGAATTTGATATTTTTATTAATCTTATACAGGAAAGAAGGCCACCAATGTGATGATTTAAATTTTTTGATTCAAATAAAATAAATTTCAAGAAAAAATAGAGTTAAATTGAGCCCAAAATTAAATTTTAAAAAAAATTTAAAATAAAATAAAAAAAAGAGCCGATCAGTTCAGTTTAAATCGGCTTAGAAAATCTGCTCAATCGACCCGATCACCCATTAAATTGACTGCTGACACACTGCTGATGTCAAAATTTTTTGTGGTGTACGGTGGACCGCTACAGTAACCAGGCTAGGGGTAGTATCAAAAATTCACATGGCAGCATGCGCTCGGATTGGCTGAAAACTTGATGGTGCATGGTGAACCCGGCTTGTGCGTGGTCTACTCAGGGCAATTTTGCGATTCAACGGTCAGGTGGCATTGGGATTTGATCGGATGGCTCAAATTAAGGTGTTGGTAGACGGCATCCATAGCAGCCGATCGGGATCCAACGGTTGAGATGCGATCCCAGTGTTTAACTAAACTCTAAAGCCTCTTCTACGCGATCCGACGGTTGAGAATCCATCATCAAAGTTGATTCGATGGCTGAGGTTTAATCTGACTTGATCTGGATTTTAAAATAGGTTTTTGAGTAATTTTTTGGTCCGTTGGATGCTGATCTGAAGGTCAGAATCAATCCAGAGCTCTCTTTGACTATTCTAGGGAGTTTTAAACCTAGTTTATTCAGGATTTCTACTGAGAATTCACCTTTTAGCCTATTTAAAGGCTTGCAGCCGAGAGTTAACGGAGAAAAAAAGAAAAAGAGGAGAGAGGGTTTGAGAGGAGGTTTTAGAGAGAACCTAGGAGAGAGATAGAGAGCTAAAGGGGAGAACAGAGAGAGGGGTTGAGAGTTTTTTTCTTTTTTTTGTTTATTTTTCTTTCTTTCTTCCTTCTTCGTGATTCATCTTCGACATTCAGCATATTGATCAAGCGGTTCTTCTTCTTTAAAATTTTCCACGCCAAGAGCAACGAACGACCAATTTCAGCAACAAACCTATTTTTATTTGAATTACTTCATGCTTTTTATTTTATTTACTATTTTTTATCCTTTTGCCATGAACTAATTTTTTTTTACTAAGACTAAGGTGTAGCTACTCTTTTGATATAATATTTAGCATGATTTGCTTTTAATTTTATATTTTATTCATAAGGAGTTTATAAATTTATTCTTAATAATTTTAGATTACTGGCCATCTTCTAATTGATCTGATAGATATAAATGATACAGATCAAGTACGTTTATGTCGATGATTCTTGATTTATATACCTTGTATCATGAATCGAATTAAAATTCATATGCATGTAGGAATTTTAGTGCGCCATGGACGTAGCATATTTTAATTAAAAAATTTTATAAAACTTAAAGCATCAGTATTTATTTAAATTACGTCTAAACTAAAGGATAGTTAATAAATATTGATAGTTTTGCTATGCATGGATCAAAGGATAGTGAATATTTTAGGAGACTCCATCGTCATATGAAATAAAATTAACCTAATTTGTATGATTACTTGAATATTGTATTGATTGAGTTGGTGAACCAATTGCCTTAGTAACCATTACTTTTGACTTAAACCCTAATAATTATACTCTCTCTATTTTCTTATAATTTATTAATTTATTTCTTCTTATTTTTCTTAATTCTCATAAATTGATTATCTAAATAAAGCATAGAAAAGAATAATTTTAATACTTATTTTTCAATCTTCAAGGAATAATACTCTACTCACATACTTTATTACTTGATCGATTGGTGCACTTACCATAGTGATAGATTAGCATACATCAAATTTTTAGCACCATTGCCGGGAGTATGTCTAAAATAATATTAAAATTTTGATCCTTGCTTTACTTTAGAATTTTATTTTTAATTATTATTATTATTTTAATTTTAGGTTTGTGTTCGATGCATAACACGTACTGGACATAGTGATTTAGTATCTTTTGATCTAAAAATTGAAAGAACAATCAGAAGACTACAACAAGAAAGAAACATGATAGCTGAAAATCCTAACGACATCAATCTGGGATTGAATATGGTGGCAGAAAGATGATAAGAAGCTATTCAAGCGGCACATCATTCATTAAATAATTACATCACACCATCTACAGTTGATGCAGCTTTGAGCATCAGGAGACTGCCTGTATAAGCAAATAACTTCGAAATAAAACCAACGATGATCCAGATGATTCAATCAACTATCAAATTTAGTGGATATGTGCATGATGATTCGAATGCCCATATTTCTAATTTTCTTGAATTTTATGATATTTTTAAAATTAATGGAGTGTCGGATGATACTATTAGATTAAGATTCTTTCTTTTCTTTATGGGATAAAGCTAAAAATTGGCTTCATTCTCTTCTTGCAAGTTCAATCATTACTTATGATGCCCTAGCCCAGAAGTTCTTAGCTAAATACTTTTTACCTTCTAAGACTGCAAAAATACATAATGATATTACTTCTTTTGTGCAGATAGACATGGAGACACTATGTGAGGCTTGGAAGCATTTCAAGAAATTGCTGAGGAGATGTCCACACTATCAATTACCTATTTGGCTTTAGGTACAAACTTTTTATAATGGTTTATCTTCTACTAATTATTTTATGATTGATGCAGCAGCAGGAGATACCATTAATCAAAAAATGAAGGAAAAAGTCTTTGATCTGATCGATGAGATGGCATAAAATAGCTATCAGTGGCAAGCAGATCGTATGATGCCGAGAAGACCAGCAGTTGTATATGGAGTAGATAGCATCCCAACTTTAACAACAGAGATTGCAGCTCTTCAGGCTAAACTCAACAACTTGAAGGGAGTAGCTATGCATGTACAGAGCATCACTTATTAGCTGTGTGGAGGAGGACATGATACAAATGAATGCCAAATAGATAATTTCTTTGCTAAAGCTCTTGATAATGCTAACTATCTTGGTAATCTTTTTAAGCCTCAGCAAAACAATCCCTACTCCAACACATACAATCAAGGATGGAGGCAACTGAAGGAAAAATCATGATTTCTTAGGGTCAGGTACATTCAGATCTGATTAGATCGAAAGGCATATTTCAAAAATTTTTTCTTAGATCCTAATTAGATCTGACATTTTTCAGATCTAATTTTATGATTTAATAAACAAAAAAACTAAATTAGATTAAATCTAAATTAATTTTATCTTAATTTTGGGTAATCTGATTAGCCATTGATGATCCTATTGAAGCCTTGAGGTTCTGGATCTAGCCATGCAAATGCCTGGCCTCTACTGGTATCCACTCAGGCTGAATTTGGAGATCTTCTTTTTCTCTTTCTTTTCTCCAAAAATCAGATCTAGATCTGATTTGAAGGATCTTTGAAACTCCTTTTGAAGATCAACAGTCGTCTCTGCAGCAGTAATGCTTTCTTTCTTTCTCGTCAGCCTTTACTTATCTGAATCACACTAATCTGAAGCCCAACTATCCTTGAGCGTGGAGAGGAGAGAGATGGCCTGAAGGTGGCATGGATAAGGGAGAGGGACAATCTTAGGGCATGGCTAGGAGAGGAGTCTCTAAAAAGTGGGCACAGACAGATCTTTATATAGACCCTACTGCGCCATGCAGTGCCATATCACCTCGGTCAATCACGTTGCTTCATTTAATCAGATCTAAATCTGATTGATGGGATGATATCATCTGATCCAATCAGATGAGAGACCCATAGATTCATCCTAAAGTGGCACCTAAGATTGGTCAAAGTTTGAGGGTCACCTAGTTTGAATCCAACGTATGGGACTCCAGGCGTCCCTATCCATAGGCGCACGCCATCCTAGGCATGCGCCCTCTCCTTTCCAATTTTTAGTGAGGGGACAAGCTCCTATCTACTCTTCAATAAGTGCATGACACATGGGCAGATGTCTAAGGGTCAAAGGTCAATGTTTGACCAAGTCAAAGGACAAGAATTAGCAGATGATAGAAAATGGTAGGTGTTGTCTTAAATTTATCTCATAAATTAAGATAATTCTTTTCTAATTTGGACAAGCTCTAGTCAGATCAGGTAAAGATACCTGAGTGAGCACAAACTCATTTGGCTTAGTCGAGATAACTTTTAATGATAGAAAAAGAAAAATATTATGCTCAATCGTGTGTTAACATGATTTTCTTGAACCTAATTGAATCTAATTCAAATCAATTGAACTGGGTTAGTCCAAATGATGATATCCAGATTCAAACCTTTGTTTGTATGACTCAGTTAGATTCAGTTCTGTATGGTAATGGGATATGTCATGATCTTTATCATCAACATCATCGAAACTCTTTTCGATGGATTAGAACTCTTCTGATTCAAATAACTAGAATGATCGATCATCTAAATCATTCTAATTGCTCCCAAAATCCACCAATGACACCTAGTAGTATATGGTGGCAACCCATCAAAATTGAAAATAAACTTCTCAGTATAGCTACTTGTGTGATTAAGTTCTTCTATCTTAAGCCCCGATCAGATTAGGATTAAGGTGGACTCGTCAAACCCTAATTTCTATCATATGATTTAATCATTCGATTCAAGTCCGATGTGAAAACCTTGATAGAAACTCTTTCTATTATTTCACTCTCTGCCATGGCCATGGGCTTATGGACTTGATTCTCATGATCATCATAGGGCTGCTCCTCATCCATCGAGGTAGATAGATTTCATCTTGGTGCAATCCAATTCCTACAATGAACATGCTATAGCCAACATACAGCTCAGAATTCTAAATGGCTAGGAGACCGAGTCATGGTGTAGTCAAACTATAACACCCTCAAGATGAACTGTCGATGCACCTCAGGTCAATGAACCAAACACACCATTACAGCTTCGAGTCAGTCATCGATGAGAAGGTAGACTTCCTTATGACTACTCGAGGTGGTAATGCTAAGTACCCTCATTTTCTAACGAGTACTTGTACTCTCGCTCCGATGTCTCTACACTGTAGACTTAAGACTCATCTACTACAAAGAAGTGATTGTACACTAACCTTCTGAATCAATTACCATCTTCATGATGATCCTACAGTCATGAGCATTTTATGAGTAAATAATGAAAGTTCTTATTTAAATTTTCAACTCTTAAAAATAAGAATTATCATTACCATTAACTCAAGGGATGTATCACAGACACTAAATACATATATGTGATAGAAAATAATCCATTTTATTATTTATAGTTAAAATTATAATTTTGTCTCTAGAAGTGTATTACAAGTATCAGTCAATTTTGGCTTCTAGGGCATTCATATTTAACAAACTCCCACTTGACCTAAAGCCAATTGGCTACAAATCTAAGTCCCATCTTCTTAGGATGGGCTTCGATCTTCTGCTGGTCCAATGGCTTTATAAGTGGGTCTGCCGCATTATCTGTGGAGTCGACTCTCTTGACCTCGACGTAACCCTTCTCGAGATAATCGTGGATGAGGTGGTATTGCTGCTCGATGTGCTTAGATTTTTTGTGAGACCTTGACTCCTTAGCAAGGGCTATGGCGCCATTATTGTCAGTAGTACAAAGGAATGGTATATGATGGCATCACTCCGATCTCTGTGGTAAACTTCTTATACCAAAATGCCTTCTTTGCAACTTCTGATGCAATGATGTATTCTGCTTCCATGGTGGAATCTGCTATCACTGTCTACTTAAAATTTTTTCAACTGACAGCTCCACCATTGCACACAAACAGACTTTCAGATGTCGACTTTCGATCATCTACATCAGACATAAAATCCGAGTCTGTATACCCCTGAACTTAGAGTTCTCTATTACCAAAGATCAGTAACATATCCTTAGTTCTTCTTAAGTACTTAAAGATACATTTTACAGAAGTTCAGTGTTCTTCACCTAAATTCGACTGATATCTGCTCGTGATACTCATGGCATGGGCTATATCAGGTCGTGTACATAACATGGCATACATGAGGCTCCCTATTGCTGAAGCATAAGAGATCTTGCTCATGCATTCTATTTCCTCAGGTGTGCTAGGGCACATCTTCTTGGAAAGATGAATGCCATGCCTAAAGGGTACTAAACCCCTCTTAGAGTTTTCCATGCTAAATCTCTTTAGTACTTCCTCTATGTACATCTTTTATGAAAGTCCTAGCATCCTATTCGGTCTATCTCTATAGACCTTAATTCTCAGAATAAAGGATGCTTCTCCTAGATCTTTCATGGAGAATTCTTTAGAAAACCATATTTTAATTATGGTCAACATGGGAATATCATTCTCAATAAAGAGGATGTCATCCACGTATAATACGAGGAAGACAACAGCGCTCTCACTAACCTTTTTGAAGACATATGGCTCCTCCTCATTCTTGATGAAATCGAATATTTTGATCACATCATTAAAATGAGTATTCCAACTTCGAGATGCTTGCTTAAGTCCATATATGGACCTTTGCAGCTTGCATACCTTATGATCATCATCACTGGATGTGAAACCTTGTGGTTATTCCATATAGATATCTTCCTCAAGAGATCCATTTAAGAACATAATTTTCATGTCCATTTGCTATATTTTATAATCGAAATAGGCTACAACAGCAAGCAATGTGTGGATGAATTTTAGCATAGCTATTGGTGAAAAGGTATCCTGATAGTTAATGCCTTCGTGTTGACTATAACCCTTTGCTACTAATCTAGCCTTGAATATCTCCACATTTTCATCTGCACCAATCTTTCTCTTGTAGATTCATTTATATCCAATAGGCACTATACCTTCTGGTGGATCTACCAAGGTCTAGACTTGGTTTGAGTGCATTGAGTCAATTTCTGACTTTATTACCTCTAACCATTTCTCGGAGTCGATATCTGATATCGCCTCGTTATAGATTTTGGGATCATCACCATGAACCCCATTACCTACGAGGAATATTTTCTCTACATTCTCTGAAATAGTACCTAAGTAGCTCTCAGGGGGATGGAAAACCCTTTCCAATCTACGAGGTGGAGGAGGTAGTATATGGATTGGCTTAACCTGATTTGGTTTCATTTAGTCCTTAGCTCGTTGCTCTTGTGAGACTTTCTCTTCGAGCTTAATCTACTTTTCAATGACTCTATCTTGAATGAATTATTTTTCAAGAAAAATGGTATGTCAACTCACAATCATATTGTGATCTTTTGGAATGTAGAAATAATATCCTAATGATTCTTTAGGATATCCTATGAATCGAGCTCTAAAGGACCTAAAGTCTAACTTGTTTGCTTGTTGTCTTTTGACATGAATCGGATAACCCTAAATTCTGAGATGACTCAGACTTGGTTTCTTACCATGCCATATTTCATATGGTGTGGTAGGAATGGTTTTAGAAGGAACCCTATTTAGTAAGTATATTGCAGTTAACAAACAGTATCCCTAAAAAAAATTAGGAAGGTCTATGAAGCTCATCATGGATCGGATCATATCTAATAGAGTCCAATTTCTCCATTCAAAAACTTCTTTGAGTTGAGGTGTCCCTGGTGGAGTCCATTGAGAGACTATGCCATTTTTCTTGAGATAGTTTAGAAATTCTCGACTAAGGTATTCACCTCCTCGATCTGATCAAAGAACCCTAATGGGTTTTTCAATTTGCTTTTTTACTTTATGTCTGAATTCTTTGAACTTTTCAAATGCTTCAGACTTGTGTCTCATAAGATACACATACCCATACCTAGATAAATCATCGATAAAGATTATGAAGTAGACTAAGTTGCCTCTAGCTGGCACATCAAATAGAACGCACACATCAGTATGTACTAAGATAAGAAGATCTGTGGCCCTTTCCCCATTTTCTATAAAAGGAAGCTTAGTCATTTTGACATGAAGATAGGATTCACAAATTGGATATGACTCAGAAGTCAATGGACTCAATAGCCCAGTTTTCTTCAATTTGTTAATCCTATCTTCTGCTATATGACCTAATCTCAGGTGCCATAGATACTTATCATTAGGACTATCCCTAGGACGTTTTGATTTTATGGCATTCATATTTTGCTCGAAATTAAAAATAGATACATGAACATATAACTGATATAGACTGTTAATAAGGAAACCACTTGCAATTTTATTTCTTTCATAAAGAATGTTACAATGGTCCTTAAGAAAACTAATTACATAGCCTTCTATTGCAAGGCAAAAAACAAAAATCAAATTTCTGCTTGCTGCAGGCACATAATAACAGTTTTTTAATACTAAGTCTAAACCAAATGGTAGTCGAAGAGGGTATGTTCCCATGGCTACGGTAGCAATTTTTGCTCCATTTTTGACGTACAGGATCATCTCACCATCCCTCAGCCTCCTGCTATCTTCAAGACCCTGCATGAAAGTGCACAAGTGAGCATTAGAACCAGAGTCAAGCATCCAACTGGATGCAGAAGAAACCATAAGGTTAGACTCAATAACGAGCATACCTTCAGAAGGACCTGCCTCCTTCTTCTTTAGGATCGCCAGGTAAGTAGGGCAGTTTCATTTCCAGTGGCTGTCATTGTTGCAATGGAAATACTTTTCTTTGTCAGCAGCCTTCTTCTTCAGCTCTATCTTTTTCTTCTTTTCTCCTTCCACCTTCTACTTTTTCATAGATTTCTTCTTCTTTCCAAAAGACTTTTTCTTGAAAAAAGTCCATTCCATAGCAAGTACTAAGCCTTTAGAACCTTTCATGGAAAGCTCAGCGGTAACCAGCATGTTCATAAGTTCGGTCAAAGAATTTTAAAGTTTATGCATATGGTAGTTCATGATGAACTACCCATATGCATCAATCAAGAATTGCATAATTATATCATTTTGTAGATCCAAGTCTAATCTCACTCCGAGTTTCTCAAGCTCTTCCATGTCCTTAATCATCATCTTGGACTGACTACCCATCACGCATCTTAGTCTTGAATAGTCGTTTAGTGAGTTGATACTTGGCTGCACGACTCTGTTCGCCAAACATCTCCTATAGGTGAGCCAACATTTGGCGAGCAGTCCTGATATCTTTATGTTGGTGCTGAAATTTATCAGACATCGAGCCCAACATATAATATCTGGCCTTGTTATCATCATCTATCCACTTATTCAGAGATGCTCTCTGCTCAGCGGATGGACGAGCTGGTAAGGTAGGAGGGTCCTGGTCTAGTACATGAGTTAACTTCTTAGAATCTAAAATGATTTTGAAGTTTTAGAGCCAATCCTTGTAATTTAGTCCGGTCAGTCTATGGATGTCCAGGATTCGTGCTAGTGGGTTGGATGCAAATATTTTTCTATAGAGAGTCAATATTTCTAGTTAGATATTATAATTAAGACTTAACCAATTTATTTAAAGATTTTATTTTTAAACAAATTAGCTCTCACTATTTTCTCAGATCCCTACACTCCCTATATAGAGATGCAAAAATCTTCACGATTACTGATTTCTAATGGGTGGTGCGATCCCATCGACTGACTCATACCTCTCCTAATAGTTATTGGTGATGGGTTAGCCAATGAGTGAACAACTCTTATTCAATGATTCTCTAATCATGGTACACACAAACTTGGTCTCTAATTCATGAATCTCACTGTGTTTGGAATATTGATCCACTTCTTAGTTAAGTCAGACCCACCATTTGCATAGATTGGATTCTTAATTGAGTCTCTCACCATATCCAAAATATTGAGCCCACTCCATCCTCCAACCTGTAGCATCCAATGCCTAATAGACATGGTTGCATCTTTTCAGTACAACTGAGCCACTATAACCAGCCGAGAATAATCAACCCCGAGAAGGGCCTGCACATCTATAATGGTGGAAGACCTTAGACTTAATCTTTTCTTAGAAAGATTTGATTTAGGTCTCATTAAACTAGACTTAACATAGTCATAACCATTATGACTAACCTAGCGGCATAGGTTAGCTTGGATTATTGACCATCTCAGATCAGAACTGAGTCAACAAACATGGCCAGATAAGTGAGATCGATGGAAGGGATATGCCATTAACTTGATAAGAATGCATTCGAGTCGAGTAGCTCCCAATTAAAAACCAGTTGGTCGTATTTGCCAAACTTACCTTAGACACTAAATTGTTGAGCCAGAACCAATCAGCTTAGCCTACATTCTAGACTCTAACTACTGAGCCTAATTAGATCTTAGTTGGATCGATCACTCACGTGACTCGATCTTGATCCAGACTTAATTTTATTAGGTTGGTCAATTTAAGCATTGTTGATATCATCTAACCAACTCTTGATTCGGTTTGATCAACCGCTAGACCTAATTGAGCTACCCAAGCCCAAACCCAATTTTATGAACATATCTTAAATCTAAAAATTCCTAATTTTAGATCTAATATATTTTATATTCTTAATTCTTAATTAAGTTTAGGGTTCATAAACAAAACATATAAATAAGATCCTAAGATTTTAGGATCTAGGATTTTGCAGAAAGTAAGTTTTTAATTTCTGATTAAGGACGAACGTGCAGCACCCCTACACATTATAAGAACATTCCATCGAATGGGAGGAGAGGGTCTTTAAACTCTACTTTATTCTTATGATCGGACGGCCAAGAAAAATGCCTTAATTAGAAATACAACTAATCTACAAAAACTAATTAGATCTAAGCATATATCTCATATAAAAATTGATCTAATTAAAGCATGTTTTGTATACCTCATATATATTATATCATGCATATTTTTCAGATCTAAATTATCTCATAATCATCTAAAAAATTAAATTTAAATTTGATCTTATCAAATAAAATTTAATCTAGACCCTATTGTAGAACTATTCTACAACTACTCTAAACATGCAACTATCATATCTCATATGAATAAATTAAATTAAATTTATTTTTTATTTTTAGATCTAATTATAATATTTATAAGATAAAAAAATAGTAAATAAATAGATTAAAAAATTATATTTAATTAAATAAAATTATGATTATATTAGACTACACATAGAATAATTCTATTCCTAGTCTAGTTATGTATCTCATACATATTAGATCTAAATTAATTAATTTTAATTTTTTATTTTTTTGATTTTAGATCTAATAATATCTCATGTGATATCTAAAATTACTAATTTATCAAATTAAATTAGATCTAAATAAATTTTATAAAAACCTGGCTCTGACACCAGTTGAAGGAAAAATCCTGATTTTCCGAGGTCAGGTTCGTTCAGATCTGATTGGATCGAGAGGCATATTTTAAAAATTTTTTCTTAGATCCTAATCAGATCTAACATTTTTTAGATCTAATTTTATAATTTAATAAATAAAGAAAATTAAATTAAATTAAATCTAAATTAATTTTACCTTAATTCTGAATAATCTGATTATCCGTTGATGATCCTACTGAAGCCCTGAAGTTCTGGATCTAGCCACGCAAGTACCTAGCATCTACCGATATCCACTCGAACTGGATCTAGAGATCTTCTCTTTTTCTTTTTTTTTCTAAAAATTAGATCTGGATCTGATTTGGAGGATCTTCGAAACTTCTTTCAAAGATCAACAGTCGTCTCTGTAGCAGTGATGCTTTCTTCCTTTCTCGTTAGCCTTTTCTTACCTAAATCGCACTAATCTAAAGCCCAACTATCCTTGGGTGTGGAGAGGAGAGAGATGGCCTAAAGGTGGCATGGAGAAGGAAGAGAGATAGCCTTGGGGCATGGCTAGGAGGGGAGTCTCTAAAAAGTGGGCGTAGATGGGTCTTTTTATAGATCCTGCTGCGCCATGTAGTGCCACATCACCTCGGCCAATCACGTTGCTTCATTTAATCAGATCTAAATCTGATTGGTGGGATGACATCATCTGATCCAATCAAATGAGAGACTCATAGATTCATCCTAAGGTGGTGCCCAAGACTGGTCAAAGTCTATAGGTGAGGGTCACCTAGTTTGAATCTAAGAAGCAACCTGGAGTCCCATCCATATGGGACTCCAGGCATCCCTATCCATGGGCGCACGCCATCCTAGGCGTGCACCCCCTTCTTTCTAATTTTTAGTGAGGGGACAAGCCCCTATCCACTCTCCAATAAGTGCATGACACATGGGCAGATGTCCAAGGCTCAAAAGTCAACATTTGACCAAGTCAAAGGACAAGAATTAGTAGGTGACGAAAAATGGTAGATATTATCTTAAATTTATCTCGAAAATTAAGACAATCCTTTTCTGACCTAGACAAGCTTCAGTCAGATTAGGTAAAGGTACCTGAGTGAGCACAAACTTATTTGGCTCAATCGAGATAACTTTTAATAATAGAAAAAGAAGAATGTTAGGCTCAATTGTGTGCTAGCATGATTTCCTTGAACCTAATTGAATCTAATTCAAATCAATCGAACTGGGTTAGTCTAATTGATGATATCCAGATCCAAACCCATATTTGTGTGACCCAATTAGGTTCAGTTCAGTATAGTAATGGGATATGTCATGATATCCATCATCAACATTATCGAAACTCTTTTCGATGGATCAGAACTCTTCTGATTCAGACAATTAGAATGATCGATCATCTAAATCATTCTAATTGCTCCCAAAATCCACCAGTGACACCTAGCAGTATATGGTGGCAACCCATCAAAACTGAAAATGAACCTCTCGGTGCAGCTACTTGTGTGATTAAGTTCTTCTATCTTGAGCTCCGATCAGATTAGGGTTAAGGTGAACTCGTCAAACCCTAATTTCTATCATATGATTTAATCATTCGATTCAAGTCCGATGTGAAAATCTTAATAGAAACTCTTTCTATTATTTCACTCTCTACCATGGCCATGGGCTTATGGACTTAATTCTCATGATCATCATAGGGCTGCTCCTCATCCACCGAGGTAGATAGATTCCATCTTGGTGCAATCCAATTCCTACAATGAACATGCTATAGCCAACATACACCTCAGGATTTCGAATGGCTAGGAGATCGAGTCATGGTGTAGTCAAACTATAACACCCTCAAGGTGAACTACCGATGCACCTCAGGTCAAAGAATCAGACACACCACTGTAGCTTCGAGTCAGTCATCGATGAGAAGGTAGACTTTCTTATGACTACTCGAGGTGGTCACGCTCAGTGCCCTCATTCTCTAATGAGTACCTATACTCTCGCTCCGGTGTCTCTACACCGTAGACTCAAGACTCATCTACTACAAAGAAGCGATTGTACACTAACCTTTTGGATCAATCACCATCCTCATGATGATCCTACGGTCAGGAGCATTTTATGAGTTAATAATGAAAATTCTTGTCTTAAATTTTTAACTCTTAAAAATAAGAATTATCATTACCATTAACTCAAGACACAGACACTAAATACACATATGTTGTATTACAAGTGTCAGTGATTTCTAGGGCAGAAGGAAAATCCAGATTTCCCTGACCAGGTTCGTTCAGATCTGATCAGATCAAGAGATATATTTCAAAATTTTTTCTCTTAGATCTGTATCAGATCAGGGATGCTTCAGATCTGATTCTTATTTATTTAATAAAAATTAAATGAAAAGGATAAATTAAATCACATTCAATTTACCTGAATAGGGTAATCCTATTACCCTGTTGATGATCCTGTTTGCAGCGGAAGGTTCTGGATCAAGCCACGCAAGCGCCTGGCCTCTACCGGTATCCACTCGGGCTGGATCTGGAGATCCTCTTCTTCTCTATCACGCCTCCAAAAATCAGATCTGGATCTGATCTGGAGGATCTTCAAAACTCCTTTTGAAGATCTGCAGTCGTTCTTCGCAGCAGCGCAGCCTTCTTGCTTTTGATCTCCTTTTCTTGATCTAAATCGCACCAATCCAAATCCAAAACACTTTTGGACGTGGAGAGCAAGGGGAGAAGAGAGTATGGCGTGGAGAAAGGGGAGAGAGGCAGCCTTGGGGCGTGGGAAGATTGCTTCTTGATTATTTTTTCACTTGGGCGCTGGGTCTCTTATATAGACTAAGCGTGATCCAAGTCATCTTCCTCCCAACCAATCACAACCCTTTGTGAAATCAGATCTAAATCTGATTGGTGGGATTAGAGTCCCCTGGATTCCTACTTGGAGAGTGCCTTGGACCAGTCAAACTGGATTCTTAGAAGAACTCTCATTGGAATCCTAAAGGGAGATGGAGTCCTTGTCCAACAAGGACTCCTAGGCGCCTCCTACTTGGGCTCACGCCACCCTTGGCGTGCGCCCTTCTCCTTGCCAGGTTCTGGCAGGGGGACAAGCCCCCACCAGCTCTCCAATAGGTGCATGACATGTGGTCAAAAGTCAAAGGGTGAATGGTCAACGTTTGACCAGTCAAAGGTAGACTTTTGACCAAAGTCAAAGAACAAGAAATGGCAGGTGACCAAAAATGGCAGGTAATGTCTTACAAATAAGACAACCTATTCTGACTTGGACAACCTCCAGTCAGACCATATGAAGGCCTCTGATTGAGCACAAACTCCTTTGGCTCAGTCAGGACAACTTATTTATGATAGTAAAAGAAGAACGTTAGGTTCAATCGAGTGCTAGCACGATTTCCTTGAACCTAATTGAATCTCATTCAGATCAATTGAACTAGATCAGTTCAATTGATGATCACCAGATTCAAACCCTTGTTTGTGTGACCCAGTTAGGTTCAGTTCTGTATGGTAATGGGATATGTCATGATCTCTATCATCGACATCATCGAAACTCCTTTCGATGGATCAGAACTCTTCTGATTCGAACAGCTAGAATGATCGATCATCTAAATCATTCTAATTGCTCCCAAAATCCACCAGTGACACCTAGCAGTATATGGTGGCAACCCATCAGAGCTGAATGCGAACCTCTTGGTGCAGCTACCTGTGTGATTCAGTTCTTCTATCTTGAGCCCCGATCAGATTAGGGTTAAGGTGAACTCGTCAAACCCTAGTCTCTGTCATATGATGTAATCATTCGATTCGAGTCCAATGTGAAAATCTAAATAGAAACTCTTTCTATTATTTCACTCTGCCATGGCCATGGGCTTCAGGACTTGATTCTCATGATCATCATAGGGCTACTCCTCTACCACCGAGGTAGATAGATCCCATCTTGATGCAATCCAGTTCCTACAATGAACATGCTATAGCCAACATACACCTCAGGGTTCCATATGGCTAGGAGACCGAGTAATGGTGTAGTCAAACTATAACACCCTCAAGGTGAACTGCCGATGCATCTCAGGTCAAAGAACCAGACACACTACTGCAGCATCGAGTCAGTCATTGACGAGAAGGTAGACTCCCTAATGACTACTCGAGGTGGTCACGCTCAGTGCCCTCGTTCTCTAACGAGTACCTGTACTCTCGCTCCGGTGTCTCCACACCGTAGACTCAAGACTCATCTACTAAAGAGAAGCGATCGTACACCAACCTTCCGGATCAATCACCATCCTCGTGATGATCCTATGGTCGGGAGCTGTTTATGAGTTAATAATGATTATTCATGTCTTAAATTTTCAACTCTTGAAAATATGAATTATCATTACCATTAACTCAAAGGATGTATCACAGACACTAAATACACATGTGTGATAGAAAATAACCCATTTCATTAATTATAGTCAAAATTACAATTTTGCCCCTAGAAGTGTATTACAAGTGTCAGCCAATTCTGGCTTCTAGGGCACATATATCTAACAATCTCCCACTTGTCCTAAAGCCAATTGGCTACAAGTCTAAGTCCCATCTTCTCAAGGTGGGCTTCGATCTTCTGCTGGCCCAACGGCTTTGTAAGTGGGTCTGCCACATTATCTGCGGAGTTGACTCTCTTGACCTCAACGTAACCTTTCTCAAGGTAATCGCGGATGAGATGATATCGCCGCTCAATGTGCTTGGACTTCTGGTGAGACCTCGGCTCCTTAGCAAGGGCTATGGCGCCATTGTTGTCGCAGTAAAGAGGAATGGCATCTGATGGCATTACTCCAATTTCTGCAGCAAACTTCTTGTACCAGAATGCTTCCTTTGCAGCCTCTGATGCAGCTATATATTCTGCTTCCATGGTGGAATCTGCTATCACAGTTTGCTTGGAACTCTTCCAGCTGACAGCTCCACCATTGCACACAAACAGACTTCCAGATGTCGACTTTCGATCATCTATATCGGACATGAAGTCCGAGTCTGTGTATCCCTGGACCAGGAGTTCTCCATTACCAAAGACCAACATCATATCCTTAGTTCTTCTCAAGTACTTAAGGATACATTTCACAGAAGTCCAGTGTTCTTCACCTGGATTTGACTGATATCTGCTTGTGACACTCACAGCATGGGCTATATCAGGTCGTGTACATAGCATGGCATACATGAGGCTCCCTATTGCAGAAGCATAAGGGATCTTGCTCATGCGTTCTATTTCCTCAGGTGTGCTGGGGCACATCTTCTTGGAAAGATGAATACCATGTCTGAAGGGTATTAATCCCCTCTTAGAGTTTTCCATACTAAACCTCTTTAGTACTTCCTCTATGTACATCTTCTGTGAAAGTCCTAGCATCCTATTCGGTCTATCCCTATAGACCTTAATTCCTAGAATAAAGGATGCTTCACCTAGGTCTTTCATGGAGAATTCCTTAGGACAACCACATCTTGACTGATGTCAACATGGGAATATCATTCCCAATAAGGAGGATGTCATCCACGTACAATACGAGGAAGACAACAGCGCTCCCACTGACCCTTTTGAAAACACACGGTTCCTCTTCGTTTATGATGAAACCAAACGTTTTGATCACATCATTAAAACGAATGTTCCAGCTCCGAGACGCTTGCTTAAGTCCATATATGGACCTTTGCAGCTTGCAAACCTTGTGATCAGTATCACTGGATGTGAAACCTAGTGGCTGTTCCATATAGATATCTTCCTCAAGATATCCATTTAGGAATGCCGTTTTCACGTCCATTTGCCATATTTCATAATCGAAATAGGCTGCAACAGCAAGCAATGTGCGGAT
>QRFJ01001334.1:264824-292353 GCA_006176705.1 Cocos nucifera | reverse complement strand
AAATTAGAAAAAATTAAAATTAAATGATTTGGATCTAAGATTAGAAAATATGCATGACTAGTTCTAAAATAGAATAGTTCTATAGAATAGTCTTGCATGTTTTCAATTTAATTTGATTAAATCATATTTTAGATCTATTTATTTACTATTTTTTGATATTATAATTATTATAATAACATCTAAAAAATAGTAAATAAAAATTATTTAATTTTAAACATCATATGAGATATGATTGATGCATGTCTAGACTAGTTGTAGAATAGTTCTACATAATTATCTAGATTAGAATTTATTTTGATTAGATCAATTTAAATCTAATTTTTTAGATTATTATGAGATAATTTAGATCTAAAAATATGCATGATTCGATACATGAGATGTATGCAAAATATGCCATGATTAGATCGAATTTGTATATGAGATATATGATATAGATCTAAAACTATTTTGTAGTATTGCATGTTCCTGATTAAGGCGTTCCTCTTGGCCGTCCGGTCATAAGAATGAAGAAGGATTTAAAGGCCCTCTCCTTCCCATTCGATGGGGTGTTCTTATGATGTGTAGGGGTGCTGCGTGTTCGTCCTTAATCAGAAACCCAAAACTTACTTTCTGCAAAACCCTAGATCCTGAAACCCTAGGATTTATTGTGCATATTTTATTTATGAACCCTACTTAATTAAGAATTAAGATTATGAAATATTAATTAGGTCTAAAATTGAGAATTTTAGATCTAAGACATATTCATAATAATGGGTTCGGGCTTGGGTAGCTCAATT
Organism: Cocos nucifera; assembly: GCA_006176705.1. Taxonomy (NCBI): domain Eukaryota; kingdom Viridiplantae; phylum Streptophyta; class Magnoliopsida; order Arecales; family Arecaceae; genus Cocos; species Cocos nucifera. The sequence goes on along the minus strand of QRFJ01001334.1, from coordinate 291,577 downwards.
AGGTCTAAGCGGTTGATCAAACCGAATCAAGAGTTGGTTAGATGGGATCAACAATGCTTAAATTGACCAGCCTAATAGGATTAAGTCTGGGTCAAGATCGAGTCACGATCAAGCAAGACCTAATTAGGCTCAGAGGTTAGAGTCTGGATTGTAGGCTAACCCAATTGGTTCTGGCTCAATAATTTGGTGTCTAAGGTAAGTTTGGCACATACGACCGACTGATTTTTAATTGGAAGCTACTCGACCTGAATGCATTCTTGTATGAGTTAATGGCATATCCCTTCCACCGGTCTCACTTACCTGGCCATATCTATTGACACAGTTCTGATCTGAGGTGGTCAATAATCCGAGCTAACCCATGCCACTAGGTTAGTCATAATTGTTATGACTATGACAAGTCTAGTTTAATGAGACCTGAATCAATTCTCCCTAAGAAAAGATTAAGTCTGAGGTCTTCCACCATTGTAGATGTGCGGGCCCTTCCCAGGGTTGATTGTTCTCGACTGGATACAGTGGCTCAGTTGCACCGGGAAGATGCAACCATGTCTATTAGGCATTGGATGCTATGGGCTGGAGGATGAGTTGGGCTCAATATTTCGGATACGGTGAGAGACTCAATTAGGAAATCCAGTCTATGCAAATGGTGGGTCTGACTTAACTAAGGAGTGGATCAATATTTCGGATACGGTGAGATTCATGAATTAGAGACCAAGTTTGGGTGCACCATGATTAGAGAATCATTGAACAAGAGTTGTTCACTCATTGGCTAACCCATCACCAATAACTGTTAGGTGAGGTGATGAGTCAGTTGGTGAGACCGCACCACCCACTAGAAATCATTAATCATGGAGATTTTTGCATCTCTACAGAGGGAGTGTAGGGATCCAAGAAAATAGTGGGAGCTAATTTGTTTAAAAATAAAATCTCTAAACAAATTGGTCAAGTCATAATTACAGTATCTAACTAGAATCTTTGACTCTCTATAGAAAAATGTCTGCGTCCAACCCATTAGCACGTATCCTGGACACACATAGACTGACCGGACCCAATTATAAAGATTGGCTCAGAAACTACAAAATTATTTTGGATTTTGAGAAGTTAACTCATGTATTGGACCAGGACCCTCCCATTACCAAATGATGCACTCATGTCTTTAGGCATATGATTTGGATCTAAGATTAGAAAATATGCATGACTAGTTCTAAAATAGAATAGTTCTATAGAATAGTCTTGCATGTTTTAATTTAATTTGATTAAATCATATTTTAGATCTATTTATTTACTATTTTTTGATATTATAATTATTATAATAATATCTAAAAAATAGTAAATAAAAATTATTTAATTTTAAACATCATATGAGATATGATTGATGCATGTCTAGACTAGTTGTAGAATAGTTCTACATAAGTTGTCTAGATTAGAATTTATTTTGATTAGATCAATTTAAATCTAATTTTTTAGATTATTATGAGATAATTTAGATCTGAAAATATGCATGATTCGATACATGAGATGTATGCAAAATATGCCATGATTAGATCTAATTTGTATATGAGATATATGATATAGATCTAAAACTATTTTGTAGTATTGCATGTTCCTGATTAAGGCGTTCCTCTTGGCCGTCCGGTCATAAGAATGAAGAAGGGTTTAAAGGCCCTCTCTTTCCATTCGATGGGGTGTTCTTATGATGTGTAGGGGTGCTGCGTGTTCGTCCTTAATCAGAAACCCAAAACTTACTTTCTGCAAAACCCTAGATCCTGAAACCCTAGGATTTATTGTGCATATTTTGTTTATGAACCCTACTTAATTAAAGAATTAAGATTATGGAATATCAATTAGGTCTAAAATTGAGAATTTCAGATCTAAGACATATTCATAATAATGGGTTCGGGCTTGGGTAGCTCAATTAGGTCTAAGCGGTTGATCAAACCGAATCAAGAGTTGGTTAGATGGGATCAACAATGCTTAAATTGACCAGCCTAATAGGATTAAGTCTGGGTCAAGATCGAGTCACGATCAAGCAAGACCTAATTAGGCTCAGAGGTTAGAGTCTGGATTGTAGGCTAACCCAATTGGTTCTGGCTCAACAATTTGGTGTCTAAGGTAAGTTTGGCACATACGACCGACTGATTTTTAATTGGAAGCTACTCGACCTGAATGCATTCTTGTACGAGTTAATGGCATATTCCTTCCACCGGATCTCACTTACCTGGCCATATCTGTTGACACAGTTCTGATCTGAGGTGGTCAATAATCCGAGCTAACCCATGCCACTAGGTTAGTCATAATTGTTATGACTATGACAAGTCTAGTTTAATGAGACCTGAATCAATTCTCCCTAAGAAAAGATTAAGTCTGAGGTCTTCCACCATTGTAGATGTGCGGGCCCTTCCCGGGGTTGATTGTTCTCGGCTGGATACAGTGGCTCAGTTGCACCGGAAGATGCAACCATGTCTATTAGGCATTGGATGCTATGGGCTGGAGGATGAGTTGGGCTCAATATTTTGGATACGGTGAGAGACTCAATTAGGAATCCAGTCTATGCAAATGGTGGGTCTGACTTAACTAAGGAGTGGATCAATATTTCGGATACGGTGAGATTCATGAATTAGAGACCAAGTTTGGGTGCACCATGATTAGAGAATCATTGAACAAGAGTTGTTCACTCATTGGCTAACCCATCACCAATAACTGTTAGGTGAGGTGATGAGTCAGTTGGTGAGACCGCACCACCCACTAGAAATCATTAATCATGGAGATTTTCGCATCTCTACAGAGGGAGTGTAGGGATCCGAGAAAATAGTGGGAGCTAATTTGTTTAAAAATAAAATTCCCTAAATAAATTGGTCAAGTCATAATTACAGTATCTAACTAGAATCTTTGACTCTCTACAGGAAAATGTCTGCGTCCAACCCATTGGCACGTATCCTGGACACACATAGACTGACCTGGACCCAATTATAAAGATTGGCTCAGGAACTACAAAATTATTTTGGGTTCTGAGAAGTTAACCCATGTATTGGACCAGGACCCTCCCACCTTACCAGCCCGTCCATCCACTGAACAGAGAGCGTCTCTGGAAAAATGGATAGACGAAGATAATAAGGCCAGATATTACATGTTGGGCTCGATGTCTGATGAGCTCCAGCGCCAACATGAAGATATCGGGACTGCTCGCCAAATGTTGGCTCACCTGCAGGAGATGTTTGGTGAACAGAGTCGCGCAGCCAAATATCAAGTCACGAAATGACTTTTTAAGGCTAAGATGCGTGATGGGCAGTCAGTCCAAGATCACTGTCTGACATGATGATCAAGGACATGGAAGAGCTTGAGAAGCTCGGTGTGAAGTTAGACTTGGATCTGCAGAATGATATTATTCTGCAATCCTTGACTGATGCATATGGGCAATTCATCATGAATTACCACATGCATAAACTTCAAAATTCCTTGGCCGAATTAATGAATATGCTGGTTCACCGCTGAGCTTTCTATGAAAGGTTCTAAAGGCTCAGTTCTTGCTATGGAACGGACTTCTTCCAAAAGAAAGTCTTATGGAAAGAAAAAGAAGTCTGTGAAAAAGCAAAAGGTGGAAGGAGCAAAGAAGAAGAAGGCAGAGCCGAAGAAAAAGGCCGATGTCAAAGGAAAGTGTTTCCATTGCAACAGCGACGGCCATTGGAAGCGGAACTGCCCTACTTACCTGGCCACCCTGAAGAACAAGAAGGAAGGTCCTTCTGGAGGTATGCTCGTTATTGAGTCTAACCTTACGGTTTCTTCTGCATCCAGTTGGGTGCTTGACTCTGGTTCTAGTGCTCATCTGTGCACTTCCATGCAGGGTCTTGAGGATAGCAGGAGGCTGAGGGATGGAGACATGATCCTACGCATCGATAATGGAGCAAGAGTTGCTGCAGTAGCCGTGGGAACATACCCTCTTCGATTACCATCTGGTTTAGACTTAGTTTTGAAAGACTGTTATTATGTGCCTGCAGCTAGCAGGAATTTGATTTCTGTTTCATGCTTAGCACAAGAAGGCTATGTGATTACCTTCTTTAAGGACCATTGTAACATTCTTTATGAAAGAAATAAAATTGCAAATGGTTTTCTTATTAATGGTCTTTATCAGCTACATATTGATGTACCTGTTCTAACTATCGAGCAAAACGTGAATGCCAAACGACCTAGGGATAGTCCAAACGATAGATATCTATGGCACCTGAGATTAGGTCATATAGCAGAAGATAGGATCAACAAATTGGAGAAAAATGGGCTATTGAGTCCATTGACTTCGAGTCATATCCAACTTGTGAATCTTGTCTTCAAGGCAAAATGACTAAACTCCCTTTTGTTGGACATGGGGAGAGGGCCACAGATCTCCTTGCCCTAGTACATACTGATGTGTGCGGCCCATTTGATGTGCCGGCTAGAGGCAATTTTGTCTACTTCATTACCTTTACCGATGATCTGTCTAGGTATGGGTATGTGTATCTTATGAGACACAAGTCTGAAGCTTTTGAAAAGTTCAAAGAATTCAGACATGAAGTAGAAAAACAAACTGAAAAACCCATTAAGGTTCTTCGATCAGATCGAGGAGGTGAATACCTTAGCCGGGAATTCCTAGACTATCTCAAGGAAAATGGCATAGTCTCTCAATGGACTCCACCAGGAACACCTCAACTCAACGGGGTTTCAGAATGGAGAAATCGGACTCTATTGGATATGGTCCGATCCATGATGAGCTTCACAGACCTCCCTGATTTTCTTTGGGGACACTCATTGTTAACTTCAATTTATCTACTGAATAGGGTTCCCTCTAAAACCGTTCCTACCACACCGTATGAGATATGGCACGGTAAGAAACCAAGTCTGAGTCATCTCAGAATTTGGGGTTGTCCGGCTCATGTCAAAAGACAACAAGCGGACAAGTTAGAGTTTAGGTCCTTTAGAGCTCGATTCATAGGATATCCTAAAGAGTCATTAGGATACTATTTCTACATTCCAGAAGACCACAATGTGATTGTGAGTCGACATGCCATCTTTCTTGAAAAATAGTTTATTCAAGATAGCGGCATTGGAAAGCAGATTAAGCTTGATGAGAAAGTCTCACAAGTACAACGAGCTAAGGACCAATTGGAACCAAATCAGGTTGAGCCAATAAGAACACTACCTCCTCCACCTCGTAGATCGGAAAGAGTTTTCCATCCCCCTGAAAGATACTTAGGTATTATTTCAGAGGAAGTAGAGAAAATGTTCCTCATAGGTAATGGTGCTCATGGTGATGATCCCAAAACCTACAACGAGGCGATATCAGATATCGACTCCGAGAAATGGCTAGAGGCAATGCAGTCAGAAATTGACTCGATGCACTCAAACCAAGTCTGGACCTTGGTAGATCCACCAGAAGGTATAGTACCTATTGGGTGTAAATGGATCTTCAAGAGAAAGATTGGTGCAGATGGAAATGTGGAGACATTCAAGGCTAGACTAGTGGCAAAAGGTTATAGTCAATGCGAAGGCATTGACTATCAGGATACCTTTTTTCCAGTGGCTATGCTAAAATCCATCCGCACATTGCTTGCCGTTGCAGCCTATTTCGATTATGAAATATGGCAAATGGACGTGAAAACGGCATTCTTAAATGGATATCTTGAGGAAGATATCTATATGGAACAGCCGCTAGGTTTCACATCCAGTGATACTGATCACAAGGTTTGCAAGCTGCAAAGGTCCATATATGGACTTAAGCAAGCATCTCGGAGCTGGAACACTCATTTCAATGATGTGATCAAAAAGTTTGGTTTCATCAAAAATGAAGAGGAACCATGTGTTTTCAAAAAGGTCAGTGGGAGCGCTGTTGTCTTCCTCGTATTGTACGTGGATGACATCCTCCTTATTGGGAATGATATTCCCATGTTGACAACAGTCAAAATTATGGTTGTCCAAGGAATTCTCCATGAAAGACCTAGGTGAAGCATCCTTTATTCTAGGAATTAAGGTCTATAGGGATAGACCGAATAGGATGCTAGGACTTTCACAGAAGATGTACATAGAGAAAGTACTAAAGAGGTTTAGTATGGAAAACTCTAAGAGGGGATTAATACCCTTCAGACATGGTATTCATCTTTCCAAGAAGATGTGCCCTAGCACACCTGAGGAAATAGAACGCATGAGCAAGATCCCTTATGCTTCTGCAATAGGGAGCCTCATGTATGCCATGCTATGTACACGACCTGATATAGCCCATGCTGTGAGTGTCACAAGCAGATATCAGTCAAATCCAGGTGAAGAACACTGGACTTCTGTGAAATGTATCCTTAAGTACTTGAGAAGAACTAAGGATATGATGTTGGTCTTTGGTAATGGAGAACTCCAAGTCCAGGGATACACAGACTCGGATTTCATGTCCGATATAGATGATCGAAAGTCGACATCTGGGAGTCTGTTTGTGTGCAATGGTGGTGCTGTCAGCTGGAAGAGTTTCAAGCAAACGGTGATAGCAGATTCCACCATGGAAGCAGAATATATCGCTGCATCAGAGGCTGCGAAGGAAGCATTCTGGTACAAGAAGTTTGCTGCAGAAATTGGAGTAATGCCATCAGATGCCATTCCTCTATACTGCGACAACAATGGCGCCATAGCCCTTGCTAAGGAGCCGAGGTCTCACCAAGAAATCCAAGCACATTGAGCGGCGATACCATCTCATCCGCGATTACCTCGAGAAGGGTTACGTCGAGGTCAAGAGAGTCAACTCCACAGATAATGTGGCAGACCCACTTACAAAGCCGTTGGGCCAGCAGAAGATCGAAGCCCACCTTGAGAAGATGGGACTTAGACTTGTAGCCAATTGGCTTTAGGACAAGTGGGAGATTGTTAGATATATGTGCCCTAGAAGCCAGAATTGGCTGACACTTGTAATACACTTCTAGGGGCAAAATTATAATTTTGACTATAATCAATAAAATGGGTTATTTTCTATCACATATGTGTATTTAGTGTCTGTGATACATCCTTTGAGTTAATGGTAATGATAATTCATATTTTCAAGAGTTGAAAATTTAAGACATGAATAATCATTATTAACTCATAAAATGCTCCCGACCATAGGATCATCACGAGGATGGTGATTGATCCGGAAGGTTGGTGTACAATCGCTTCTCTTTAGTAGATGAGTCTTGAGTCTACGGTGTGGAGACACCGGAGCGAGAGTACAGGATACTCGTTAGAGAACGAGGGCACTGAGCGTGACCACCTCGAGTAGTCATTAGGGAGTCTACCTTCTCGTCAATGACTGACTCGATGCTGCAGTAGTGTGTCTGGTTCTTTGACCTGAGGTGCATCGGCAGTTCACCTTGAGGGTGTTATAGTTTGACTACACCATTACTCGGTCTCCTAGCCATATGGAACCCTGAGGTGTATGTTGGCTATAGCATGTTCATTGTAGGAACTGGATTGCATCAAGATGGAATCTATCTACCTCGGTGGTAGAGGAGCAGCCCTATGATGATCATGAGAATCAAGTCCAGAAGCCCATGGCCATGGCAGAGTGAAATAATAGAAAGAGTTTCTATTTAGATTTTCACATTGGACTTCGAATCGAATGATTACATCATATGACAGAAACTAGGGTTTGACGAGTTTCACCTTAACCCTAATCTGATCGGGGCTCAAGATAGAAGAACTTAATCACACAGGTAGCTGCACCAAGAGGTTCGCATTCAGCTCTGATGGGTTGCCACCATATACTGCTAGGTGTCACTGGTGGATTTTGGGAGCAATTAGAATGATTTAGATGATCGATCATTCTAGCTGTTCGAATCAGAAGAGTTCTGATCCATCGAAAGGAGTTTCGATGATGTCGATGATAGAGATCATGACATATCCCATTACCATACAGAACTGAACCTAACTGGGTCACACAAACAAGGGTTTGAATCTGGTGATCATCAATTGAACTGATCTAGTTCAATTGATCTGAATGAGATTCAATTAGGTTCAAGGAAATCGTGCTAGCACTCGATTGAACCTAACGTTCTTCTTTTGCTATCATAAATAAGTTGTCCTGACTGAGCCAAAGGAGTTTGTGCTCAATCAGAGGCCTTCATATGGTCTGACTGGAGGTTGTCCAAGTCAGAAAAGGTTGTCTTATTTTGTAAGACATTACCTGCCATTTTTGGTCACCTGCCATTTCTTGTTCTTTGACTTTGGTCAAAAGTCTACCTTTGACTGGTCAAATGTTGACCATTGACACTTTGACTTTTGTCCACATGTCATGCACCTATTGGAGAGCTGGTGGGGGCCTGTCCCCCTGCCAGAACCTGGCAAGGAAGAGGGCGCATGCCACCCTTGGCGTGTGCCCAAGTTGGAGGCGCCTAGGAGTCCCTGTTGGACAGGGACTCCATCTCCTTTTTGGATTCCAATTAGAGTTCTCCTAAGAACCAACTTTGACTGGTCTTAGGCACCCTCTAAGGAGGAATCCAGGGGACTCTATTCCCACCAATCAGATTTAGATCTGATTTCACAAAGAGTTGTGATTGGTTGGGAAGAAGAGGAGTTGGATCACACTTAGTCTATAAATAAGACCCTGCGCCCAACTCAAATTATTTTGAAGTGATTGAAAGCAATCACAATTCTCCATGCCCCAAGGCCTTTTCTCCTCTCCTCCTCCATGCCAAAGCATCTTCTCCCTCTCCTCTCCATGTCCAAAAGAGTTTTGGACTCTTGGTTGGTGCGATCCAGATCAAAGAAAGGCGACTGAAAGCTAGAAGGCTGCACTGCTGCAAAGGACGACTGCTGATCTTCAAAAGGAGTTTTGAAGATCCTCCAGATCAGATCCAGATCTGATTTTTGGAGATGTGATAGAGAAGAAGAGGATCTCCAGATCCAGCCTGAGTGCATACCGATAGAGACCAGGCACTTGCGTGGCTAGATCCAGAATCTTCCGCTGCATATAGGATCATCAATGAATAATAGGATTACCCACATCAAGGTAAATTAAATCTGATTTAATTTATCTAATTTTATTTTAATTTCTAATATAATAATAATCAAATCTAAAATATCCTAGATCTGATTAGGATCAAAGAGAAAAAAATTTTGAAATATATCTCTTGATTCGATCCGATCTGAACGAACCTAGTCCGGAAAATTAGGATTTTTCTTCAAAAGTAATACCCTTTGATTTCTTTTGGATAACCTATAAAACTATATTTATCAGACCTAGGTCCAAGCTTGTCTGTCATCAAATGTTTGATATAAGTCGGATACCTCCAAATCCTAAGGTATGAGAGCACTAGCTTACATCCTATCCATATCTCATATGATGATTTATTAATAGATTTACTCATTAGAAAGGTACTCACCCCCTCGGTCAGATCGAAAAGTTTTAATATTTTTTTCCATTTGCTTCTCTACCTCATTTTGGAATAGTTTGATCATTTCAAATGACTCCGACTTATGCTTCATTAAATAGATGTACCTATACCTAGATAGGTCATCTACGAAGGTTATGAAATAGAAGTATCCACCTCTGACACTTGAGCTCATGGGTCCACATACATCTGAATGTACTAGACTCAGGAGTTTAGTGGCTCGTTCATCTTTTTCAGTAAAAAGTGACTTAGTCATCTTACCAAGAAGACAGGACTCACAAGTTGGAAGTGATTCACAATCACTAATCTCAAAAATTTTTTCTTGAGCTAACCTGTTTATTCTATTCTTGTTAATATGACCCAGCCTACAGTGCCAAAGGTAGACTTTAGACACATTACTAATTCTAGGATATTTACCAAAGGATTGAACCACGTTAACAGCCATAGTTAATAAATAAATACCATTATTCAATTATCCAATACAAATTATAACACTCTTTAAAATGACATTATAATTTTTTTTATTAATATTTCATAACCATTCATGGCCAAAAGGCCTATAGAAATGACATTCAATAAGAAAGTTGGACAAAAATGATATTCATTAAGAATAACTTTATTTGAATTGATTACAAGATTCATGATTTCTAAAGCTAGAATTGAAACTTGTCTTCTATCTCCAATATTCAGAAATCTTTGATCAAATCTCCTACTGACCTACAAGTCCCGCATAGAATTACAAATATGATAAGAACTTTCAGTATCTAATACCTAGGCAGTATGATCAAATAAAAAAAAATTGCAAGATGTTATTATATAATTATCTTGCCCAGCAACCACTTGCTTCTTCCTCGACCTATTCGGATCCAGGAAGGCAATGTACAGAGGATAGTTCCTCTTCCAGTGCCCCTGCTTCTTGCAGAAGAAGCATTTCACCTAGCTCTGGTTAAGCTTGCACTTCTTGATCCTATCCTATGCAGTCATCCCGGCATTTGGCTGCACCTTCTTATTTTTCTTTATCTTGTTCTTCTTTTCTTTCTTAAAGGATTGACGACCAGAAGAAGACCCTCCCACTATATTCACTATCTTGTTATGGAGTTGGTGATCCTTCTCAAAGTTCTACAGCAATCCCAACAAGCCATGGTAGTTGACTGTAGGCTTTATCATTTTGAAATGAGTTAGAAAAGAGAGGAAGGACTTGGGCAAGAAATTAAGGATCGCATCTTTACCGAGCTGCTCATGCAGGGAAAAGCCCAACTTGCTAAGGCACTCAATCATGTCGATCATGTACAATACATGATCGATGACTGAGGCCCCGTCCCTCATCCGAGCATTAAAAATGGCATAACTTATTTTATACCTTTCAACATCATCAAGCATGCCAAAAAAGTCATTCAACATTTGAAGCATCTCACATGGCTAGGATTTTCAAACCTACAGTTGAACTCGTCGTTCATTGCTACCAGCATTATACACCGAATGGTGGTGTGATCATTGAGCTACTTCTGATAAGTGTCCCGTATCGCTCCTCTAGCATTCAGAGCTGGCTCCTTAGATGCTAGATTTGTTACGACATAAAGGATCCGCTCAGACTCTAGGATAATTTTCAACTTACGATACTAGCTATCGTAGTTGGGTTCCATTAATTTGTCATTGTCTAATAATGATCGGAGCAATAGGTTAGTGGTCATTTCTACACAAAAAGAAAAATCAAACCTAATTAGTATATGAATCAATTATCCTATAAACTTGGACTTTACTCTGAAGATTCTTCTACTATTTTATACGAATTAGTAGTCTCTACCTTCAATTTGAGGAATTACTTTAATTCCTTAGTGGGTACTAAAATCCACATAGACTACACATGAGTCCAACTTTGGTTGGTCAACCCATGTGCACCTATGGGTAGGTTCAAAATCAATTATTTTTTTAAATAATTTTTAGTAATATTAATTTTGCCCCAAAGACCTAATTAGTAGACTTTGGCCTCTACTGAAAAGGTTCGATTAGGTCCAACCATTAACATGACTACATTTAGTCTTATCTAACCAAAAAATGATCAGGCCCAACTTTGGTCGATCAACCTAACCACCATTAGAAATACTTAACCAAATCATCATTTTATGAATGATAATTTTATTAATCAATAAGCACCAGGCCTTTGGGCCTCCAGTGACTATTAAATTAATGAACCCATTATCACTCAAGTTAATGGAAGGCTATGATATAGTTATCGATATAACTATTTTATTTTTAAGGAACTAATAATTTTAGAGAATTTAGTTAACTTATTTAAAAAAAGCGAGCCAATTTCGATCCTCCCACTGACTTCAATAAGTCAGATAAAAAAAGATCTAATCTAAGTTGGTATTAGAAGCACCTAAATCAATCAAACTGATTTACCTAATTAACATGGGTGAGCCTGAATCACCAAGTGATCCAATCAAAACTTAACTCACTAAGATGGCTAGGTAAGTGAGATCAGTAGAAGGGATATGTCATTAACTCATCAAAGATCGAATCACTGGTCTGATCTGTTAGACTTACCTTAGACACCATCTGATTCATTAGTTTCAATTTGATCAACCTAGTAATTATGGGTTCGACTGCGTAGCCATGAATTAAGTCCATTTGGTCCTCGTTAAAGGCATGGACTTGATCAATTACAACTATTATAATTGAGTCTATAGAGTCCTTCACCTAATCTAAATTAATATTTATTTAGATTTAATCAACTACTCTAAATTAGTTCATTCTTTTACTAACCTTAGGTCTAACCCAATTTATGGACCTGATTCATCTAACCCAATAACCCACAAGTTTATGATTAATAACTTAGGATCTTAATTCATAATTCTGGATACTAAATCATATCACTTAATTTTAATTAAGTTTATGGGCTGAGGGTTAGGGTTCGGCATTTCGAAAATATTTTTTAAAAATTTGAAAGATTTTTTATAACTTAGTATTATTCACCAATTGAGTCAACTCACTTTAAAATTGAATTAGCTCAATTCACAAACAACACTAGTTGTAGGATTTAATCTGAAACTATGTACACTACATAATACTAAATCATAAATCAAACTTTAGATCCTATCTAGACATGTATTTATGATTAAAAATTAAATTAAAACCTAATTTAATTAGATCATAAAAATATTAGATCAGATCTAAGGTTTTATGATTAACTATTTAGATCAGCAACATATTAGGATAATCTTTTTATTGTAGGGATAAACCCTACAGCAGGACAACCTTTAATCCATGTAATATTGATTTTAATTTTTAGATCTAATTAATTAAATTATTAAATTATTATTTAAATTAAATCTAAATTATCAATCTAAATATGCAAGCATATCATGTTTAGCAAACCATCGCTTTAATACCATTTGAAGGAAACAGTGCAGGATTTGTAGTGCTACTTTCAAAAAAAATTTTAAAAATAAAAAAATTATAGTAAAAAATAATTAATCTAATTAATTAATTATTGATCATATCAGATTAATAAATTCTATATAAAAGAATTTAAACATAATATGCATGCATTTATATAGATCTGAAAAGAAAAACTATGTAGTAAATAATTTACTACATCTACGTATTCAGAACATAATATTTTACATGGATAGTCGATCATTACAATCTGATCATCATCTAGGAGATTTGGTAGTCATGACATAGCCACATAAATATTTGGCCTTCATGGATCATCCACACGAGGCTCTTGGTCCTGATCAGCTCCTTCTGAGTGCTAGCTCAATGAAGAATGCACCTGACAGCTAGATTTGATCGAACAATTTTGATCTCCCTCCACCATAACTTTGGATGCTCTAGATCAGTAGCAAGGGTAGAAGAGAGGATGAGGAAGCACTCTACAAAACCTTGTAAAGATCTAACATTCAGATCTTACAAAATCAAAATAGGAACCCTAGATCATGAATGAGGGCTACGCAGCACCCAAACCCTAGTGCCAAGTTTTTTTCCTTAATTTTTCTTCTCATATTTTTTTCTTATTTTTATTAGGTTATGGAAGGGCTCACATACCAGAGGAGAGGAGTCTCAAAAAAGCTTGAACCCAGAAAAAATTCTAGGAATTTTATAGAGGGTGCACAAGAGAAGGTGGCATGGAGAAAAGATAAGATAAGGGAGTTGTTTCATTCAAATTCAAATTCTATTTGAATTTGAATAGAAACTAATCTTACCTTATCCCTCTAGGATGTTGAAAGGAGGGGTGTGAGCCCTCTTTGCATGGAAAAACATTCATGAGAAATCTTTTCTCATGGAGAATAGAATGGTGCAAACAAGGGTGATGTGGCACATGTCAAGACTAGGTCAAACCAATCTTAAAACCTCTCATCCAATTGAACCAACCCAATCCAAATTGGTTAGTCCCAATTAAACCAAATTAAATCCAACTAATTTAGGCTCAATTAGGTTTAGTTAAATTTTAATTAAATTAAAAATTAATTAAGCCCAACTCCTAATCAAATTAGGGATCATACTTTCTCGATAATTAGGTCATCTCATAACCTAATTGGGTCAAATCCAACTGAATCTAATTCAATTGGACTTGATCCAAAAAAAATTACTCAATAAAATTAAGTTAATTAATGATCAAATCACTAATAAAATCTTTTATAAATTTAGAGTTCAAATCAAGTGGGTGTCCAGACAACAGAGTCCCATCAAAATGAAACTCTTGATCGAAGAGTCCCAAACTAGTGGGACTCTTGATTTTGATGTCCAAAACAAGTGAAACTCATGATTGTAGTGTCATAACCCTCAATCACAAAGTCTAATATAAGTAGGATTCAGAGTTTTAGAGTAGTAGGACTCTTGGTCAAAGAGTCTCAGTTCAGTGAGACTCTTGACCACAGACTCCTAGATGTTGAGACTCAGTGTCCTAACCCAGTAGAACTCTCAGTCAAAGAGTCTCAGTCTGATGGGACTCTTGACCATAGAGTTTCAGTCGAGTGAAACTCTTCACCAGCCATCAGATCAAGTAGGAACCTCTAATATTTATGACTCCATAGGTCCGAACCTATGTCGGTAATACAAAAATTAATTTTTGTACTAATCAAAGTGACCATCTAACAATGGTACCTGATGTCCAGATAGGTCAAATAGTTGCAATCATATTATTTAGAATCTATGCGATTATAGTTACTGTATAATTCATCCCTTTGATCTCTGTGCACTGGATGACTTTAGGATTTGACTATCAATCCTAAAAGAGACATCCAAATTATGTCTCAAAGTAATTAGTCCTGTGATCCTTTACAAGGACTACCCTAGCCAAGGCTTTGCTAAATTGAAATACTATTAAACACAACTCCTAAAATTAGGAGTGGTCAATTCCATCTTGATACATGCACCAACTTCTTAAGTACTTAACTATGCTCAGAAACCTTCCATCACTGAATTAAAAATTCAGGTAGTCCGGCACCAAAGCACAGTGAGTTGTTTGAAAGTTATCATGATGATCTTAGGTCGGAGAAATAGTTATACCCATATTCCATCAAAACAAATCTTGACAGCAGAAAAGCTCTAGGGTTGATCACGTTCAGCATAGATGTATCCATATATCTCACTTGCTTGCCATACCAACATCTCAATACTCCTTGATTATGAGGACAACCAACCTATATGGTACATAATGACCTATACTCGATAAACATTATCATCCTAAGTAACAACATATCATTTGATTGTGAACAATTTTAAGGACTAAACGATAAATTCTCCTTTGTCAAATCTAGATAGTCCTAAGAATTTCATCATAATATAAAAATTCATTAGAAGATAATAAAATTTATGATAAAAAATATTAAAATAATTTTTATTAATTAATAATTTATATACAAGTATAATAAATAATACAACCATCAATAGGCTAATAATTGGCTTTTGGAATACATTCCAAACATCTCCTACTTACCTGACCAATTCGATTCAATTAAAATCTTAAATTGAAAATGCATATTGATCAAAAATACCACAAATGTCTTCCTTCATGCTAAGATGATTATTATTTCATGAACCATAGTATGTTTATTATGCTATCCACGAGACTTATCTTGAAGACTGATATAATAATATCTTGGTGCATTTCAAATGCTTATGGTATATTTGATTTATTATTACTTTGTTATGCTATCCATAAGAGCAATATTAATTTCAAATATGACTATATGAAATCGAAGGGTTTGACTGAACTAAAATATTATAGTTTGTTGTACTATCCATAAGACTATGAATGTTTTAAAGGTAGGTTATGTTAAGAGTTGCATGGAGATGCAATTAGATAGATTTTCCTATCTTTGAACTTATTGAAGTTTGTTGTGCTATCCACAAGATTTCTTTGAAGAATAAGGATCTCAACTCCACTAAAAAATCGGTTTAGGATTTTCTTGTATGCCATAATGAGGGCTATAGTATATGGTAAAATAGTAGAAGTAATAACTAGAATAAATGACTTCATCTATTTATACATGTCATCTTGAGTGGTCTATTTATATTAGTATTCTTATTTCATGTAGATGAAAATATCTATATAAATGGCTTCTTCACTCTCATTAAGATGTATTCTTGATACAAATAAATTGACTGGTCCCAAGTATGTGGATTGGTTGAGGAATTTATGCATAGTGCTTGTGCAAGAGAAGTTATCTTATGTTTTGGATACTCTTGACCTAGGGTCGATTAGTGAAGATGCTTCTGAGGAGGACAAAGCCACATATAAGATGTGGCAAAATGATAGTACAACTATCCAATGTATCATGTTGGCCTCAATGAGTAATGAATTATAAAGGCAACATAAGGGTATGGATTGTTCCTCTATATTGCTTAATTTAAAGAAGCTCTATAGAGAACAGAGCCAAACAGCTAGGTATGAATTATCTAAATAGTTATTTTGGGCTCAGATGGCTGAGAAAACTTTAATTCAGAATCATGTACTTAAACTGACTAACTTGATTATTAGATTAGGTCAATTAGATTTTATCATAGATGTAGAGCTCAGTCAAGATCTTATACTGCAGTCTCTTCCAGACTTTTCCTAGTTTGTTCTAAATTATCATATGAACAAACTGGATATTTTTCTGCCATAGCTATTAAATATGTTAAAAATAGCTGAGAATCATATAAAGGGAGAGAAAGGTCCACTTCTAATAGTGGATAAGAAGAAGACTGGCAGAAAGGATTCAAAGAAAAGAAATAAGTTGAATCCCAAAAAAACACCTTCAAGAAGAAGGCAAAGAATGTTCCTACAGACATGACTTGTTATCACTGCAGCAAGATGGGACATTGGAAGAAGAATTGCAAGAGTTATCTTACAAAAATAAAGAAAAATGCAGCACAAAAGGGTATATACATGATACATATAACATTTTCATTAAGTATTTCAACTAGTAATTCATGGATATTGGATACCACATGTGATTCTCATATCTGCAATTTTTTGCAGGGGCTGCCAAAAATCAGAGGGCTGAAGAAAGATGAGTTCAAGCTTTTCGACGCTAGTAGAGAAACCATCTTTGCAGAAGTTGTGGAAACTTGCCTATTGAAGCTGCCGACCGAAAGAACTCTCAAATTAAAAGAATGTTATTATATGCACAATGTTATAAGAAATATTGTATCTGTACCTCTTTTGTTACAAGATAGTTATCAAATAAAATTTATGAGCACTAGTTGCTCTATTTTTCATTCAAATGAATTCTATGATAATGGGCACTTTAATAATGATCTTCTAATTTTATCACTTAATAAAAATATATTTTATATTGATAAAAATATAAAGAGGAAAAGAGAAGACATTAATATATCATTTCTCTGGCATTGCCGCTTTGGTCATATTAGTGAGTCAAGGATAAACAAGTTATACAAAAAGAAATTCTTTGAATCCTATGATTATGAATCATATGGGACTTGTGAATCTTACCTCATCGAAAAAATTATCAAGTCTCCATTCTCTAGACATGGAGAAAGGGCAAATGAGTTATTGGCCTTAGTAGATTCAGATGTATATAGGCCAATGACAACTCAAGCCAGAGGAGGATATTTCTATTTCATCACATTTACTAATGACTTATCAAGATATGGATATGCATATCTTACGAAACATAAATATGAGAATTTTAATAAGTTTAAGGAATATTAGAACATGGTTGAAAATCAAACTAGAAGAAGTATTAAAGTCTTTTGATCTAATCGAGATGAAGAATACTTATCCAGCGAGTTTGTTAATCATTCTAAGAAAAAAGAAATTCTCTTTGAATGGACACCTCCTTATACACCATAATAAAATGATTTAGCAGAAAGGAGGAATCATATACTTATGAAAATGGTGTGGTCCATGATGTGCTATGCTGATCTTCCAATATCCTTCTAGAGGGTATGCCTTAGAAACTGCTGCTTATATTCTTAATAGAGTACCTTCTAAGTCTGTTTCTAGTATTCTATATGAATTATGAAATGGAAAAAAATCTAATCTTGAGCATCTTAAGATATGGTGCTGTTCTACTTATGTCAAAAATATTTTTGGGTATAAGTTAAGTATAATTTTAGATAAATATTTATTTATAGAATATTTTAAAAAAACTAAAGGATATTATTTCTACCAATCTACTAAATAAATCATAATTATCAGTAGATATGCCATACTCTTGGAGAAGGAATTCATCCAAAAAGAAGGCAATGGGAGAAATATTGAACTTAAGAAAGTTCAGGTCCTACAAACTATTCCAAAAATATCTAATGAAAGTCCTCAACCAAAAATACCTAAGGATGAGGTACATCCACAATATACACCTCCTTCCTGTAGGTCAGAGAGAATGCATCATGTACCTCTAAAATATGGTTTCATCATAGAAAATGATAATAAGGTAAATATCATTCAAGATGATGATCCATTGATCTATTCTAAAGCCATCATGAGTAAAAACTCTGACAAATGGCTAGAAGTGATGAAATCCAAAATGAACTCTATCTATTCCATTCCAGTTTGGACTTTGATTGATGCACCAGAGGGTGTAAGCCCTATAGGGTGCAAATAGGTCTTCAAGAAGAAGATCGAAGTAGATGGCCAAATTGAAACCTACAAGGCTAGGTTGGTGGCAAAAGATTTTAGATAGAAATAAGAAATTAATTATGATAAAACCTTTTAGCCAGTAGCTATGCTAAAGTCTATATGGATTTTACTTACAATAGCAGCATAATATGATTATAAAATCTGATAGATGGATATCAAGACCGCTTTTCTTAATGATAACCTTGAGGAAGAGGTCTATATAATACAGTCAGAAGAATTTATCTCCAATGTGAGATCAAATTAAGTATGCAAGCTTAAAAAATTTATTTATGAATTAAAGTAGGCTTTAAGGAGTTGGACATCCGATTTGATATGACAGTCAAAGAATTTGGCTTCATAAAAAATGTAGATGAACCATGTATATACAAGAAAGCTAGTGAAAGTGCCATAGTCTTCTTGGTTTTATATGTCGATGACATTTACTTATAGAAAATAATATCCCAATACTGCAGTTAATTAAGACTTAGCTATTAAACAAGTTTTTCATGAAAGATTTGGGTGAAGCATCCTATATTCTTGAAATAAAGATCTATAGAAATTGATCTAACAAGATGCTAGGCTTATCCCTTGGTACATTGACTTAATCTTGAAGAAATTCAATATGGAGGGAAGTAAAAGAGATTACTCGCCCATAAGTCAAGACATACATTTCTTTAAGAAGATGTCTCCTAAGACATCAGAAGAAAGAGAAAGAATGAATTCGATTCTTTATGCTTTAGCAGTAGGATCGATTATGTATGTCATGTTATGTACTAAACCTGATGTGGCTTATGCTTTAAGCATAGTCAGCAAATATCAGACTGATCTAGGAAAAGATCATTGAAAAACTATAAAACATATTTTTAAGTATCTAAGAAGAACTAAAAATGTTTTACTGATTTATAGAGGGTCAAAGTTGAAACTAGAAGGTTACACTGATTCCAATTTTCAATCAGATTTAGATGATAGCAAGTCAATATCAGGATATGTGTTCATCTTAAATGAAGATATAGTGAGTTAAACAAGTTTGAAATAGTAGGCTATAGTTGACTCAACAATAGAGTCAAAATACATTGCTACTAGTGAAGCTACTAAGAAAGCTGTCTGGATAAAGAAATTTATTGATAATCTGCGAGTGGCTCTTGAAATTGAATGACCAATACAATTTTATTATGATAATACTAGTGCAGTAATCCAAGCCAAAGAACCAAGGTCTCACCATAAATCAAAGCACATCCTCAGATGATTCAACCTTATTCAGAAGATTGTTGAGAGACAAAATATTATATTAAAATGAGTAGGTACCAAGAATAATATAGCAGATTCATTCACTAAGGCCTTACCACAGCAACTATTTGATCATCATCTCAATTATATGGGTTTAAGATATAAGGATGATTGGCTTTAGTGCAAGAGAGAGATTGAAAGAAAAAGTATTCTACAAGCTAATCACATATGTGGTGTGATGAAAATTTTTTATATAATCTCCAACTCATGTAATGATATTTATTCTAATATCAATAAAATGAGACATTTGATTCATCATTCTAATTGCATCTTTTATGATTATGATGAATCCCAAAGATTAGGATAATGATTTTAGAGGATATGAATGGGTCATGCCTATAAAACCTAAAATTCTAAAATCTTAATCTTAAATATTTTTAGTCGTAGAAATATTGAGTCAGCGATTAATATTTTGGATAGACTGGCACATCCTATGTATACTCGATGGAGAGGGTGGCAAATCTCACAAGCCACTTATGTGAGGATACTAATACAAGAATGTGGGTGCTCATCAAGAAATGAGTTTACTAAATTGACTCGCTAAAGAGAACATCTTATGGAATCTTACTTGTGTATCAAAAGATAGTTCTCTAAGTGAGAGTTGTACAAGTAATCCTTAGACCTAAGATCACCATAGTATCTTATACACATAAGTCCATATTTTTTATTCATACTCAATCATGACATTAAGTCATGAATGGGATGTTCTGGATATGGTCAAGTATATATGAAGATTATGAGTTGATCAATAAGAAATCGATCACTTCTAGTAAGAAGAGGAATGACATCCTATGTATTCTCATCTATGGATAACTCAGTAAGACTTTGGCCAAAGCAGAATAAAGATTAGATAAGATTTCTAATCATTCATTAAAGTTATCACTGATTGATGAAAAATCGACATGAATATATGTTTGAGTTTGACATTTATGAATATTCATAAACATATCCAGGATGTAGGATGATCAAAGAATTGAATTGCACAAAAACTTGCCATTGAAAGATATACTTGGTTTTTCTATCAAATTTCACATCTTCTAGATAGTCATGATATATTGCTAGATGTCAATCTTGACATGTGGGTTTGATTGAATTAATAAGATTAATTCAATCCTCAATTAGATGGCTCTTCTAATTTGTGCAATCGGGTCGGCATAAATCCTAATCGATTGAGATTGAGTTTTATCAAAATAGATTAAAATGCACCTGAGTCTACTACTGGCTAGATGTGTAGCCCAATGGATCACACATATAAAGAAATTAGTTAAAAATTTATTTTAGGATTATTGGATCCTAATTAGATGGCTAATTGGCATGCTAACATATGTTAACTAACATAATTTCTTGCCAAATCAGTTTTGATTCGAATTCTTATACTTTTGGCTAACCAATTTTATTTAAATCTAAAATTTGGTTAGGCTAAAAGGTCTACCCATCAGATAGGTGCCACTTGGCATGTTTTGGACTCATTTTGGAAGAGTCCTAGGCACCCCAAATACCACCCTTATGTTGGCGCCACTTAAAATGGCACATGAATTTTTTTTTGCACATGGAAGAACCAAGAGTCCTTCTGATTTGGGGCTTTGATCAAGTAAACACCCCGTAAGGATCTCTCGCTTATCCTGGTGCCTACCATTATTGACCAAGTCAAAGATGGTAGGTGCAGGAATGGTTTCTCCTAGGAATTAATGCGAAGAGTCACGTAGTTCCATAATAAATGGCGGCAAGTGTCATTCTGCCTGAAGGACTCCTTATTGGTGCCTCATCTAGTTCTCTCTCACCTTATCCAACGTAATATCAAAAGAAAATTCAAATAAAATTTGGAATAAATCATGGAATGTCGTATATACGATGTTTCGAAGGCAGAAATCATTTTTTACATGATTTCTAGGCACCTCCAAGTATCCTTCTGCTTTAAGAGACTTATTTGATCCTTTGATAAGACTTTTGGATGGCTGATAAGTACTTAGGAAAGGTATCTTTGGTACCTCATCTAAATCTATAAATAGATTTCAGATGTGAGGTGTCAGGCATTCCAAATTCAAAAGTCTATCTTAAAATTCTTTTTTCCTTTCTTTTAGATAAGAAATTGGTTAAGACAAGAGGTCTTCATCTAGATAAGGTCTTAACCAATATAAGAAGTCTTCATTAAGACAAGAGTTAGGAAGATTACTTAAGAGGGCTAAGAGAGAATAAAAGAAAGCATAAACAAGAGAGAAGAAGGGAAAAGAAAGGCCAAGAATTCAATATTAGAATTCAGCAAGCAAAAATTTAAAAAGGATCGTTCTTGAACCCAACTTCTGTGTAGATTGCTGTTGAAGGGCGAACACATGGGTGCCTCATAGAAATATATCTTCTCCAAATTAGATTATTAAGAGTATGTTATCCATTTTCATGTCCTATGCATGTATGTGATCAAATTTCATCAAGTTTGATCCTAGGAATTAGAGTTTGATAGACTAAAAATTTTGAAATCTATTGCTTCCGCCATATTAATCTAAGCCTACAAGTTTGTGGGGCTGGCTACTCCTCCCATCGCAAGGAGTATCAAGTAGAGTTGGCTGAGATGTTCCGTGCTCTCATTTTCACCATCTCCTCTTTCAAGACTGATGATTTCTCTCCCCTTTCCTAGCATGCCAATCTGTTGCCCCTCGGCTTGAGTAGTACCTTTGTCGAGAGCCTGGCCAGGCATCTCCCAGGCACGATGGGTAGTGGTTGCCCTCCATGATGGTCGAATCTATAAGAAAAGCCCTTGCATCGGAGCATGTCCGATCGGGGATCCTAGTCAGCCGGAGCCTAGAAAATAGATGAAGGAAAAAGAATGGTGAGAGAGAGCATGAGGAGAGCATTCAATTCTGTGCTGGACTTGCCTCTCCTAGCCTTTTACCTGAGGATTCTCTTTTTTACCTCTTTGAATAGAGGTAGAGTTATAGGTTAATACGCCAAAGTTGTATTGGCTACCTGGGGCATACTAGGCCATGATTTGACAAGCCACTAAGGGTCGCCTGAGTCTGCAGTACCACAATCTGATAGGTAGTTGTATTGACCACTATCCCATGTTCGAGATAGTTAGTCTTAGGCTTTGGTTGCCAATCATGCCCGCAAATAGAGTTGATTAGTCATAGGTGTCAGTCGTACAGTGCATCTACGTCTGAAAGGCTGTTGAAGAGTTCTGATGACTATTCATATGATCGAGCGAGCTGGCGGTTTGAGATTGAAGCAGGGTCAAGATATCACTCCGAATGCACTCACATCCACGTAGCATGTGAGGCATCACCTCTTGTTGTCAGTTGGGTCCCAACCTTAAGATCAGTGAAAGGTCGAGATGGTGGTCAAGCACGGGCTCACACTGTAGTGCCATTTGATCCCAGATGAAAGGATATTTCCGAGGCATCCTAGCACGGTCTGGCCCATGCATGTCATTGGTGGACCAACCAGAAAAAAGAAGGTAGGATCGAATAATCGGGCAGCCCCCTAACAATATATTTTAACTCTCCCAAACAAAGTGACTATAGTAAAAGATAGGAAAAAAATTTATGAAAAAAATATATTTATATGGATCAGATTTACAGTAGATTTTATCATTATCCATATTTGATCCATTATGGTTGGCAGGGTAAAACCAATTCCATGAAAGCTAGATTAGATCAGACACTTGGTGGGGCAGAGTCAATTGCCACCCCTGCGCCTGATCGGTTCGCTGAACGTGTGGAATGCGGTGGCTGGCGTACTCAGAAACGCAAATGATAATTTTCTAATCAAGTCCAAAGGAAATCAAACCAAGCCCACAGTTTGTTTGGGCTCCGCATTCTCCCCTCCCGACTTTTCGCGTCTCCAGTCTCCGTCTCCACAGCCAAATTCGTGCTGCAACCCTACGTGCTCGGTGGACCCTGTTCACGTGCATCATAAGACGGCACCATCCATTGGATCGAAATCGCACGGTTCTGTTAAGTCATCACGGACCACGTTTACAGCGAGCGCGGCCTCCGACCCTGCTAGGCAACAGCCTGGTCCGGGACCCAGTGGTCTTGTCCCGTATCTTGTGATGATGGGGACCACCAATGCCAACCGTCTCACCGATGATGGGTGCACTGTAGTCCACGGGACGGATCCCTGTCGACCAAGGTGGTGCACGTGATCTGGGAAGCGGTGTGGCCACCGTACAAGACCGAAAGGGGGCTAAAAAAAAAAAAAAACGGGCTAAATGGCGTGAAGAGATTCCATAAGAGAAAAAGTGATCTTCCTGGCGACGACGCCGATCCCGTGCGAAAAGCTCGTACTAATAGGCAGACGACTTGGGATTTACCGGTGTGTGACGGGATCCGGCCGACTGTGATCTGGTGTCGTGGCACCTGTGGCTTTTTGTGCTTGGACGTGCTCGATGTGTGTCACCGCAGCCTACATTGGTCTATAGTACCCCTTATGTACATGCTACTCACTGTACTGCTCCGTATGACTCACCAATGATCCGCAATGAGGTGACGGTTTTAGTCAAGCTCTTCTTGAGCTCAACTAATCACCAACTTCCGTATCTTTTGATTAACCAAGCGGTGATCCTGCTCAGAAAGAATAAAAATAGTATAAATTTTATCCATCCTATTTATTTTTATATTTAAATTAATTTATATATAAATAAAAATTTAAAAATTTGACTAATATTCATATTCATATCTATATTCGTAAAAAAAAATATATATGGATATGAATAGACAACTATCTAATCCGTATCCGAATATCCAATTTTATATATAATTCTATATAATTTTATATAGTATTTATTAATTTTTTAAAAAAATATATAATTATATAAATATATGATTAACTTGATTTATCATTTATTTAGTAATATTTTTGATTATGTAGTCATAAAATTTAATTATCTAAATTATATTTATAATTATATCCATAATTTAGTATTCAAATTATATCCGTATCTGTTTAAAATAAATATGGATATAAATTTTTACATAGAGAGAGATCTTCAGTCGAATTTCTCTAGCGGATTGCTCCCGGATGATCCTCTCCAGACGTATTCCCTTCAGGAGTCTGAACTCCTCTGAAATTGATATAGGACTCCTCCTTCAGTTAAGTTTCTATAAGAGCCGAACTCCTTCCGTATCTCTCCTTCAGTCGAATTTCTATAGGATCTGAACTCCTTCCATACTCCTCCTTCAGTTGGATTCCTCTAGGAGTCGAACTTCTTTCGAACTCTTCCTTCAGTCGAATTTTTATAGGAGCCAAACTCCCTCTGAACTCCTCCTTTAGTCGGATTTCTACAAGAGCCGAACTTCTTCCAGACTCCTCCTTCAGTCAAGTTTCTACAGGAGCCAAACTTTTTTCATATCTCTCCTTTGGTCAGATTATTACAGGAATCGAACTTCTTTCGAACTCTTCCTTCAGTCAAGTTTCTACAAGAGCCGAACTCTTTCCATATCTCTCCTTCGATTGGATTTCTATAGGAGCCGAACTCCTTCCAGACTCCTCCTTCAGTCGGATTCCTCCAAGAGCCGAACTCCTTCTAAATTTCTTCTTCGACCGAACTCCTTTAGGAGCCGAACTCCTTTTGAATTTCTTCTTCAGTCGGATTCCTCCAGCAGATTGCTCCCAGATGATCCCCTCCAGATGTATTTCCTTCAAGAGTCTGAACTCCTCTGAAATTGATATATATCGAAGTTCTTCACTAACCAACACCTGCTTCTTCCAAACTATGGCTATTAAATCTCGATGAACGATCGCTATAAGTCTGACGATATTTCTCTCTCTGTAGCAATCCCCATGCGGCCCCGAGTGGCCTACTATCGGATGATATGGCTATCACTATCAGTCTGATGATATCTTTCTTTCCATACCGAATTCCATGCGGCCTCGAGCGGCCCACTACCAGACGGCTGCAGCTGTCACTATCAATCCGCTATAGGCTCCGTCTAAAAAAAGAGATCCTCCAGATATGTTTTCTTTAAGCTCTCTTCTTCTTTCTGAAACTCTACTGAACTCTTTTCTGAGCACTCCATTTCTATTGGCCAGAAGAGCTGACTTGATCGTCTGAGGGTTCTGCCGAAGTCACCACCACTGACTCCGGGTGGAACTTTATTTTGCAAGTCACCGATGGCGATCTCATCTTCCTCGGCTCTAGCTCGATCGGTGTCAATCAGATTCTGCAATAATAATAATATTTCTAGCATTTTTTTATATTATTTTTTTATTAATTAAGTTGCAATTATGATATATTTGGTTTTTTTTAGAAATTTGCAATGTTAATATTTTTCAATTTAAAGATGCTAAGGTAGCTTTGTGTTATACAATTTTAGCATCTCTCGATATATTTTTTACTATGAAAATTTAGTTTTTCTAATAATTAGTTCATCATTATCATAGATATTAGCTAAGAAAAATTAAAATAATCCTAGATAACTAACAAGTGTGAGAGACCATGTGATATTGATTAGCTTTTCATTTTTAAGTGATAATTGGCATATAGAGTATATAAGAGGGGGTTTTAATTAAGGAATGGATATACTATTAGATACAATCTTGATGTATAACATTCCAAGAAACCCTGGGTCTCTTTTTTTATATTTATATTACACCTAATTTCAAATTTTGCATTGCTTGTCTTATCCAATTATTCTGTTAAATAATTTATCTTTCCCACGAACAGTGATCTTTTTATTGGTGAAATTTTGAAATCATAATGATCAATAATTATTAAATATATTATACTTATAATATGTCTCTATCCAATATTTTAATTTTTTTTATTATTTTATATAAATTTATATTTAAATTTATATTATCTTCTGCGTGTTTTGAGCAGGTATCACCACTAAGCAATAGGGTTGAAATCGGATTGAATATGGATCGGATACTAGTATATTCATATCCATATTTATTTTACCTGATGAATATAGATATAGATATGGATATTATTCGGATGTAAAAATTTATATCCATATTTATTTTAAACAGATACGGATATAATTTGAATACTAAATTATGGATATAATTATAAATATAATTTAGATAAT